>JBCNYH010000003.1:33059352-33072911 GCA_039654325.1 Tandanus tandanus
GATGATCTCGAGGGAACTTGGTGGATTTGTGATGATCTCGAGGGAACTTGGTGGATTTGTGATGATCTTGAGGGAACGTGGTGGATTTGTGATGATCTTGAGGGAACTTGGTGGATTTGTGATGATCTTGAGGGAACGTGGTGGATTTGTGATGATCTTGAGGGAACTTGGTGGAATCGTGATGATTACGATGTATTACAATTTGATACCAATCGTGATAGAAAGTGGGAATCATAGGATGCACCCTGCCTCCTTTTTATACCCAAACCGTGTTCCAAGCATGCTTTTAAATCGTGGAGGTCCACACTTTTTTGAATTGCGGAGATCACAGACATCGTGCTTCAGTGTAAACCCGTGGTAAAGTATATTGTGTTACTTGGTTGATTATTGCCTAATATCTCTTGCTGTGGTGGACGGGAATGCTTACTGGGTGAGTATGATGTGCTGAATCAGGGGATTTCTAATGAATGATGTCAGAAATGACAACAGAAAATAAAATAAGCAGAACTATAAACGCTTAATCTCTGTTGACTGAGAATTCAGATAGGCGTTAATATAATGTTCTAAGAAAATAAACGTTCCTCATTAAAAAGATTGATAGTGTTTTAGTTTTGTATTTTATGACGCTTACCTTTCAGCTAGAACTGAATATTAGTATCAGTGAGAATAAAACCCAACGTGTTGTGCTGTTATATGAAATATTCAACTCTACACCACTAGATCAACTTAAAATGTATTTTATTTAATTTATAATTAAACCCAATGCGATGTCAGTGCTAACTCATTGTGTTTATAAATTAAAGACTTTTAAAAAAAGAAAAAGAAAAATATATATTGTTGGGATTTACTCAAAAACACGCAGTGAAATGTTATCAAAAACGGCGCGGATGAAGGTATTTCTTTTTGTTGGAGCTTCCCTTTCAGATGTCAAAATCTGGGGGCGGAGAATCTTTAAATGAATCACGCTACATGATTTACTTAGGGTTGTGCTAGTCAGTTTACGGCTAACTGCGGCATTATTTAACGCCAGAAAAAGCTCTTCTTAATTTTGCAGGGATGATATGAGAGAGAGAGAGAGAGAGAGAGAGAGAGAGAGTGAGAGTGCAGGTGTCTGCCCGCACATAGAGAAGAGAGAGCGCGTGCAGTGACCAGCTTTTTATTGGTTGAGATTAATATTTTCTTCACAATGTAATTTATGTGCTTAGAAAAGTCCCACTCGACACTCAGGCTCGAATGAGGCGAAGAAGTTCGAAAAAGAGCGTGTGTGGTATACAGGAGAGAATTTTCTCTGTTCATGGTAATTTATTTGGAAATCCAGGGGAAAATGTTATCAGAACATGGTGGTTGCCAAGGCATGTTATTCTGTACGTGTGCGACTCTATGCTAACTTCCCCTGTTTAGTAAACCTAGCTCGAAATATTCCAGAACCATGCATCACAATTTCCGGCAGCTACAAACCGCTAATCCTTCATCGGCGTCTCTTTTATTATCTCTTGAAGACAAATACCTGCAGTTTGCCGTATTACTGCAGGGGGGTGGCGGGTGGGTGGGGTAGTCGGGGGGCTTTACGTTTGACACTGGAGACACCTTACATACACGTAAAAAAAAAAAATGTTTATTGTCACTTCTTAATTTTTGATCTTTACTCCAAGCTGTTACATTAATTACTACGGTGACCCACAAGTGTCACGGCACAACCGGCAGTTCCACGGAACCAAACCTCCAAAGCCCACGGCGGAAGTCTGAATGCACCAACAGCGATTTGAGGTGGGTTTAAAAATGTAACCTATCCACCGGTGAAGGTACTTTGCCTGGAGACGTGCATTACATACGCTTGAGCTGTAGGGTTTGCTTTATGTTTCTGTTGTGCTTTATCCGCGAAAACGTCTCCGGCGTGAACCTACGAATTGAACTGTTCCACTCTAACATTCAGTTTGTGTTTCACGGGTTAAGGTGTTCCGGATTCACCACAGTTTCCACAAGACATGTCGAATGGTCATAAACTTTTCTCCCTTAGACCAATTCAGGTCATAGTTTCGAGCATCAGGGTACTTGGCGCGTCACGGGCTTAGCGACCATTACTATCTGTGAAGCCACAACTTGAAAACACTCGAATTAAAGTGAACACGACATGCTTTTCTGTACCACATCAGACCGCTGGAGAAGTTATCGTAGATAAAGCACAGCAGAAACATAAAACAAAGCCTGCAGCTTAACCACATGTAGTGCGCGTATCCAGTCGATGATTATTTGCAATGAAAAGTATGCGCACCGGTGGGTGGGTTGTTTTTTATAAAAACTCACCTCATAACCATCTGCTGTGGTGTTGCCTCACCCACCAATAATGCACCTTTGTGGCATGTCACTTACAACACGATATTCTGTTGAGATTGCAGCGCTGCTTATATCACAGTGTGTATCTGAAAAGGCAGAAATCACAATGACGGCGGTATTTGGTTCATACTGTGACGGCACAAGGTCAAAGGTCCCTACACTTACGGCAGTAAAAAAAACAAACAAAACTGCTAATTTAAGCTTGAATAATTCTATTTTCTGTTTGTATTTATTTTTAAAATTGATCATATATTATTCTTGAGGGTCCACCTCACAGCACGAAGCTCCCGGGTTCGATTCCCGGGCTCGGCGTGTTTCTGTGTGGAGTTTGCATGTTCTCCACGTGCTTGCATGGGTTTCCTCCGGGTACTTCGGTTTCCTCCCACAGTCCAAAAACATGCACAGTAGGCTAAATGGCTGTTCGAAATCACCCCTAGGTGTGAGTGTGAGTGTGAATGTGTGAATGTGTGTGTGTGTGTGTGTGTGTGTGTGTGTGTGTGTGTGTGTACATTATTTATTATAAGTCTTAATTATCAACAGCTTTCAGTTTCCTCTTTGCACGTCTCAAATGGTGTGTGGTTATATGGCATTTACAGTTTTTCTCAGTTGCTTACTCTCATTTCAGAGAAACAGTGTCTCTGCTCTCAAATGTCCTAACGCTTTACCGAAAAACACGAATATATAGAACACTCAGGTACCGATCTCTAACTAATCATAAATAATAACCTGGAGCTCACTGTGAACGTCAGTCTTCAAAAGCAGACTCATACACACGCAGCTTAAAATGTAATATTCACATGCAAACACACACACACACACACACACACACACACACACACACACACACACACTCATATGAATACCCACAGCAAACTGTTTCTCATTTTACGTTGTTTATTTGAGAAAACAGAGCAAACACCTATACAGTACGTTAAGTGTAATTTATTTATTTATGTAAAAACTTTTTTTGTGTAAAATAGAATTATTTTTTTTGTTAAGTTGCAAGCTGCCATAAACATATAACCCCAGTTTTAATGGGAATGTGTGAAGTTGCAATTAAAAGCAGTTCCGTAGAAGAGATAAAAGCAAAGCGTGATAAAAATGGTTTATTTCCAGTGGTGGGCGATATGGGAAAAATCTCATAAACCTCTTGGTGACATTTCTGATACATGAAACAATATCACAATGCATCAGTTAGCTAACAAACTGTCAGCCAAAAAAAAAAAAAAAAAACCTTCATTAAAAAAACCTGTAATATTTATTTGCCTTTAGAAAAAAAAAGCAATTTAACTCTGAAAATGTAACACTTGACATTTAAAATGTACCATTTAACACTGAAATTTAATATTTAACACTAAAAAAGGAAAAGGAAAAATTCAAAAATCTTGTGATGTGAAATTATATATATCTCACATAATATACACAATTCCTTACAACCTCTCACATCAGATAAGCTCTGAATAATCAGTTTATGAACCTTTTTTATAAAAAAAAAAGAAAAAAATACTACTTACTTACTCACTAACTTAATTGCTTAATTACTTACTTGCTAATAATCAGTCCATTCATTTTTAATTTTATTCAGCAGGAAGTAAGTCCCCAAAACAAACCTACTTCCTTATTTACTTATATAATTGCTAATAATCAGTGAGGTAATGTTTATTTTTAGTATTAAGTGAGTAAAATAAAAATTACTTGCTAACTTGCTTGCTAATAATCAGTTGCTACCAAGTAAATAAGTTAAAAAAAAAAGACTTAATTATTTACTTATTCAACTATTTACTTACCTGCAAATTATAACTCCATAATAGTTTTTAGTGCCAAAGAAAAATACATTCTTACTGATTGACTGACTCACGTACCTGCTAATAATCAGCCTGTAACTGTTTTTCTTTAATAGAAAGTAAGAGAGTAAGTAGGTTAAAAAAAAGAAAAGCATTTTATTTGGATTTGAATTTTAGTTGTGATTTCTTGACTTGTACTGTGGATTTGTCTCAAATTGTTTGTGTTAAATGTATTTTCATACGTCCCAGACTCAGTTACGTGTACAAGAGTGAAAAGTGCTGACTTTAAAAATTTTATTACGTTAAGTGGTGTGTTCTTGTGTGTGTGTGTGTGTGTGTGTGTGTGCGCGCTTACCCCTTTATCAAGATTAAAATGTTCTCATAATTATAGGAATGTTGGCAGTTTGATGGTGTTAGATGAGGCAGAGAATTGTTGAGTTACTGCACTCGTAAAGTAGTTTATAATGATAAACTATCTGATAATGATCTGATAATCGATCACACATTTCATTACAATATAGAATATTCCACACGATTCACAGTGCTGCCCCCTGCTCAGGAGGAGGCTGTTGTGTAGGCAGTGTTTTTGTGTGTCCCATTCGGAGGCAGGCATAAAGACAGCTGTCTCCCTTATTTTGGACAAATTTGAATATAGTGTCGCATGTGTCGTTCTCGGAGAAGGCCGTCTCAGAAATCTGTTCGTTGGATGAGAGTTCCATGAGAGTGTGAAAAACGTGTCAGGAAAGCCTGCTGCTTTATTTTTTTTAAATATAAAAACAATATTGTGACGTTTAAAAAAAACAACAACTCATGTTCTTCCTGCGTTGGTGTAATAATGTGGAGTTACTGTTACTGCCCTGAAGTTAATCCTTCTCCTGTAACAACACATCCTGGCATGTTTTTATTTTTATTATTCTTTTACTTTTACACTGCAACAATTTACCAATAATCTGAATTTTTACAAATAAAAGTTCAAAATTATGTCAAATGCATACCTTATTTATCCATTCATTTATTTATAGATTTTGCACAATTTATTGCAAATAGGTGTCCCAGACATGTATTAGGCTTCAGGCCGCTGAAGAAGGGGTAGTAAAGAACAATAAACAAGTAGGATTATATTTTTACTTTTGCATCTCCCTATTTTTTTGTCCCTTTTTCTAAATTATCCAATCTTTCAGATTTTTATTTAATTTACCTTCATAGCTATATTTAATCAGTCCCTCCAAGAATTCGTGATGTCAATATATATATATATAAATAATGTGTGTGTGTGTGTGTGTGTGCATGTGTATATACATATATATATATATATATATACTTTACACTTAAACTACTCTAAACCAAACTTTACACTTGGCACAATGCAGTCAGACAAGTACCGATCTCCTGGCAACCACCAAACCCAGACCCGTCCATCAGATTGCCAGATGGAGACGCGTGATTCGTCACTCCAGAGAACGCGTTGCTCCGCTGAACACGTTGCTCCGCTGCTCTAGAGTCCAGTGGCGGTGTGCTTTACACCACTGCATCCGACGCTTTGCGTTGCACGGCTTGGATGCAGCCCCTCAGCCATGGAAACCCATTCCATGAAGTTCTCTACGCTCTGTTCCTGAGCTAACCTGAAGGCCACATGAAGTTTGGAGGTCTGTAGCGATTAACTCTTCTGAAGGTTGGCGACCTCTGCGCACTATGCGCCCAAGCATCCGCTGCCCCCGCTGTGTCACCTAACGTGGCCTAGCACTTCATTGATGAGTTGCTGTCGTTCCCAATCGCTTCCACTCTGTTATAATACCACTGAGAGTTGACGGTGGAATATTTAGTAGCGAGGAAATTTCACGACTGGACTTGTCGCACAGGAATTCTCTGAGCTCCTGAGAGAGACCCATTCTTTCACAAATGTTTGTAGTCTGCATGCCTGGGTGCTTGGATTTATACACCTGTGGCCATAGAGGTGATTGGAACACCTGAATTCAGTTATTTGGATGGGTGAGCGAATACTTTTGGCAATATAGTGTACCTGAACTCTTAAAGAGAATTAAAGAGACGCCGTTACACGGCTCTGCACCTGCTTGTGCGTGCGCTCTGAGCTCACCTGCGCCTGTCATTATTTAAAAAGAATCTAAGAAATAACCACTAAAAATCATTTTTTATATTCCCATGTAGTATATACTAACACAGTGATGTGCCTCAGGCTCGGTGGATGTCACTGAATTGAAAAGCCACGTCTCAGGGACTATTCAGCGACACCCAGCTGGCCTTCAGCGCATAATTGTTAATTATCCAGAGGTTGGGAGGTGGATAGTTTTCTTCTCAGAATGATCCAGAGAAGGTTAGGGGATGACAATGATATGAATATAGAACTCTGTCTATATGCAGAATATTCATTTCTGTCTAACTGTTATTATTTTTATTTATGAATTTTTTTTTTATGACACCACATACCCTGAGGTTGTGTGTTTGCCCACAGCGCTGTATGTTGTCACAGACTTGGGTCATGTGAGGAAAAGGATAGAGGTATCTTAAATAGAGAGCTCGTTGAGAAGTGTAAACTAAAATCACTTCTTGTTTCCTTTCTCAAAAATGTGTGAGGTTGCGAGAATGGTGTGTGTGTGTGTCTCTGTGTGTGTGTCTCTGTGTGTGTGCACGCACACATTGATGTGTTTTGCAGGTGCTCATTTATAAATATTTATAAGCTGGTCTCTTTCTCACACACACACACACACACACACACACACACACACACACACACTCACACACACTGTGACTGCTGGAAGCGAGGATTCACTTCACTCACTCACGAACTAAAGCGTCAGAGGTGTGGCAGCGACTCTAATACTTCAAGTAAAATACATATAGAAATGATTTTTGGTATAAAAGACAAAAAGAAAACAAAAAAACCATTAACCCGTTTCTTATTTGTACAGACCCTTTTAAATCGGCTATGTGACTGCTAAAACTCAATTTTAGCATTCATGTTTAAAAGTAATCCTCATTCGCTTGTCATCGCTGACGTGATTCTAATTTAACTCGAAATAACAATCAGCGGTATTTGTGGGATCCTCTGGGTGTCATGATTACTGGTCCATAACGACTTTGCAAAACATTCACACGGCCTTGCTACCTTGCTGACAAAGGTTATTGTTCAACAGGGGTACAAACGAATTTCCAAAACATTAGATGTATCCTGGAATACTGCGATGGTAATTGTCACATGATGTCTCCCCAAAATTTACGAAAGGACGAGAATATAACCGGTATGTCAGGGAGGCTGCCATGAGACCTATGGCGCCATTAAAGGAGCTACAGAAATGTCTGGGCAAAGGGGTAGGGAGGCAATAGCCTTTTGCCAACAAACAAACATCCAACCCAACTACAACTACATCACCCCAAATCATATGACAAATGAGAGAAAAACCTTTTTGGGTGACAGCTTATGATCCTAAGAACGGCATACCCATGGTGAAGCATGGTGGTGGTAGCATCATGCCGTGGGGCTGCATCTCTTCGGCTGAAACTGGGGCTCTCGTCAAAACCGTTTGAATAGAAGGAATCGTTTAAAGCTAATACCAGTCTACTTTGGTACAAACCATACAGGCCAGAAAAATCCTACCTTCCAGCACGATACCAACCCAACGTACAAAATCAAAGGCAACAAAGGAACGGCTTCAGACGAAGAAGAACAATGGTTCGGAATGGTCCAGTCAGAGCAGAGGTCTACATCTTAATGAAGGGCTGTGCACAGAAGAGATCACCTCACATTCTGATCAATCTAGAGCATTTTTACAGGAAGGAATAAGATAAAAATGTCAAATGTAGATGTAGAATGTTAGTGTCTTCCACAAAAAAGACTTGAGTGCTGTATTACAAGCAGGAGAGTATTAGTTAAAGGGTGTGCACTTTTCTGCAACCAGATAATTGTAATATTTTTCTGTCTCTTTTATTCTATTAAACTTTTTCTTATTGTTTTTTCATTAGAATTCTGTAGAATGGTTGCTATATCGTTTAATAGCATTTAGCATAGCGATTGTAACAGGAGTGCACAGACTTTCTATCAGCTGTAGTTGCATTTAAACTTGTGCAACAGCCGGTGTAACATGTTAGTTCCTGTTATACTGACTTTACCTCATCGCACTCTCTTTAACTCCTTCTTGAAGCCAGTGAGAAGGGGGGCCGGGGGTGGGTGGGTGTGGGGGGGTATGCAGTTTGTTACATCACTGAGAAATAGAAATGTGTAAAATCCCCTGTCCTGAACATTTCCATTGGGGGGAAAAAACTTCAAGCCACAGCTTTACCTCAAAGCGCTGACTCTAATGGAAGTCTTCTTACGCAAACGGTAAATAAACGCCTCCTTACAGAACACTTCGCCAGAGCAACGTTTACATGTTAATCACTGTTAAATAGCAAAACTAACATAGAGTACACGTACCTGTGAATACGCTGTTGCTATGGAAATGGTCATTTAAAGTGTTATATTGAGGGTATTAACACAATCTTTGTGATTTGCGGCTGCTCTACAGTCAGATGTTACAGAAAATTCACCTGCACCTTCTAACTATTCAGAACGGAGAGCTCAGAGAGAGCAGAGAATGCCTCGGGTGGTGGTGATGCCATGTCAGAGCCAGCACTACCTCTATATCAGGGGCAAATCCTACCCTACAGTGAGAAGAGCTGATCACCTTCTTAGTTAAGCATCGGTGTCACACAATGAATTCATGGGTGATGATATTCGTGTTTCGCACACTTCCTTCGGAACATGTAAGAGCCGAGAAGCTTCCTTGTTATCCAGGAGGCTGTGGCTTCCATCCACAAAAAGTTTGGTCGTGTTGAAATTTGCCATGGGTCAAGCACCAGATCAGTTCAACTGCTGCAACCATGAATGCGTCCGTGAGGCATATATGGGCTACTGGGTGCCACCGTAGATTTAAGCGCAGGTTAAAATGTACACGGAACAGCGACTGCCATGTATGCATCCCAGTTACTGCCAGAAGCCATGACGGCTACACCGTACGCATCACAGGGATGGTCATGCTGTCCACATGCGTGAGACCTTGATTGTTTGAGAACCAAGCAGACTTATCACATACTGACACTGATGTGTGCCAAACATGTTGACTTCATATGATAAAGGTACTAAAATGCTACACACATAAGTCCCGATTCCATAATAAATTTAAAGACAGTACTCTAGCTAATCATACTGGACATGACTAGCAATTAGTTTTAGTTTAGACCCCAACTGGGTCAAATATTTGTGATCTGTAATTGAAATAAAGTAAGAAAAAAAACAGCCAAATTTCATGGAAGTTAGGTAGGGAGTTGAAGGGCAAGACCCACTGTCCACATAGTGATCTATTTTTCACCTGAACAGTGCTGGTGCTAAGCCCATTCTGACCCTTGTGCCGTCTGAGAACTAGGCTGCATTCTGACAGTGAAACTACACGTAGCATTACCGAGAAAAATGCACGCGTAGAGGAATGTGTACTGAGCCTTGAGATTTTTCTTTTCACCACAGCCAAAGACATTAATAGAGGCCAAAAGCTTTCAATTTACAGGTCCAGCTACGTTCCAACCATCACCTATGGTCATGAGATTTGGTAGTCCATTTGGAGGGTCTCTGGGATGCAACTTTTCCGGGACATAGTGTCTCAAAATAAAAGTTGTCTTTCTGGTTGGTTTTTGTTACTAATACAATTTTTGACAGTCCATCCTTTAACAAATGATAAGAAAAAGATAGCTGCACAAGTTCTTATGAGAGGATTTTGAACCGTCTTCCGGGTTGTCAGAATGTTACGGATGTTACTGCGTCAATACGTCACCTACAGTTCTCAAAGAACAGCAACTCCAAAGAATTTCTTCACATTAAATGTTTGATACACTTATGCTGATCATCTACCAAAACATTTTATGCTGCAGATATCATTAGATAAATGAATTGCAATAGTTAAGCATGATGGACGTCACCCAGTCGGTACCTGGGATTAAGTTTTTACATTACATGATACAGTGGATTTTATAATGGCTAATATACATTTTAAAGCTTGTTTACTTCCATCTAGGCGAGAACTAAATAAATCCAGACGCTTTTATTTTGAGATTCCATGTCCCGGAAATGTCGCTGTTTATCCCAGAATGAGCCATTAATAAGGATGACACCATGAAGACCCATTTTGGGTTCCCCATTGAAGAGCTTGGTCATGTATGAATAGAAATAGCTGCCCTGGAGCGTTGCCAAGATGGCCGCTGAGTGGACCGCACAGTACAATAAGGATGTTGGTGAGATGGAAGGTATTGCATTACTGAGAATAAGGCTGTTTCAAATTACAATCCATGCACTATTTTCTGACATTATACTACAGTAGATGGTACCTGGCTTTTCAATTAGAGGAACATCTGGACTCAAATGTGTGTGGGTTCTCATACCATTCAGGGGCTTGAACAGCCTCCACAGAAACAATTCTACATTCGCAGATCTGGAGCTCCAGGTCACATGTCCATCCTTTAATTCATTTTCTTTTCTTTTTTTTATTATTGTGGGATGTCCCGTGTAATGGAATATACCACTTAACGATGCTCAACAAGAGGCTGGACTTCACGATGTTTATACCAGTGTGTCACATGACTTCCACACATCGTCACCTAGTGATTGACCTACACCCTGTGTGATGATGTCACAGAGAGGGGCACTACCACCCTGGGACATCCCACAGAGAGAGAGAGAAAGAGAGAGAGAGAGAGAGAGAGAGAGAGAGCATGTTGGGTTTTAACGTTTGTGTGCGATAAATATTAAGAGAAAAAGAAACGATTGCGTTACAATTCAAACAAAGGAATTCCCACGTGCTTGCTTTTAGATACAACCACCCCGGCTCCCGGCCCGACGTTACCATACCTCATCAGGCCTGAGGAGAACACAGTTACGCAGGAACGCAGCCCACAGGCTAATGTTCGACAGTGTTCTCCCTTTATTTTATGATTCTTCAGAATTTATACACCTTCACTGGGGTACGGAAACCCAGGATTGGTCAGTTCAATGGAAGCGCTATATGTAGTTCGCACAGGATAGGCTAGTTAGAGTATGTGGTCATCAAAAGAGGTGTGGCTTGTTACAATGCATTCACTCTGAACAGGTCTCTAATTTCTACGTGTGCCTTGGATTCGGAAATAAAAGAAAACAAAGAGTGTGTGCAAACTTTTATGTAACACACACACACACACAGAGAGAGAGAGAGATTTAGAATGAAATTGGAGACCCCGGAGCTGTTCTCATTCTCGCTCGGTGTGAAGTAATATCGTAACTGGGGTGGCGCAGGCTGTAAGAGCTTTAAAAAAGTATTGCGATGTTCTGCACTTCGTGTCTCTACGGTTCTATTACACTTCACCTCACTGTACATTACATCACACAGAGAAAAGAGTCTCATTCAGAAAGCCTTCCAGACAGACTGTAAAAAGTCTTTTTTATTTATATTTTCTACAGCAGTCGTACCCTTTGTATGTGTGTGTGTGTGTGTGTGTGTGTGTGTGTGTGTGTGTGTGTGTGTGTGTGTGTTGTATAAACTTTAATAAACTAAGACAGTTCTACAAAGATGTCACCTTGATCTCTGTCTGGCTGTGTCTCACCTTTGTGGTGTACAAGTGGCCCGAGCAGTCGTTTTTCTCTCTCTTTTCACTCTCTCTCTCTCTCTCTCACACACACACAAACACAGAGAGAGAATGAGAGTGTGAGAGAGATAGAGAGAGATAGAGATCACCCAGGAAAAGGGAACATCAAATTTCATGTCAGGTGTTCCGACTAAGTTAAAAGGCACATGCAGGATTTTGTATTGCCTTTATGATTTGTCTCATCTATATACAATACACATACACACACACACACACACACACACACACACACACACAGACTTCTCTCTCTCTCACCCACCCACCCATGGACCTCTCTCTCTCTCACTCACTCACTCATCTGGCAAACCGCTTAACCTTATCAGGGTTGCAGGGAAACTGGAGCCTACCTTAGCTGACACTGGGCGAAGGCAGGGTACACCCTGACCAGGGTCAGACCATCGCAGGGCCAGCGTACACATTCACACCTAGGGGCAATTTGGAACAGCCAAATGACTTAATGTGCATGTCTTTAGACTGTGGGAGGAAATAGGGGTACCCGGAGGAAACCCACTCAAGGGCAGGGAAAACTTGAGAATGGCACACTGAAATGCCCGAGCCCAGGACTCAATTATTATTATTATTATATTATTATTATTATTATTATGAGGCAGTGGTGGCCCGGTGGTAGGGTGCTGGATTACTGATACCAAGTTTGGGGGTTCAAGCCCCACTGCTGTCCCCCCACTGCAGCTAACTGGGTTATCAAATGCCGGCCGTGTCTCTCACTGTCTGTGGTGAGAGGAATGCAAATGAACCATTGCTGACGTTCGTAAAGAGGAGGCTGCATCGCCGTCAGCGTGTTTCTGCCCTGCGATGGCCTGGCAACGCCCAGAGTCGGCTGAGATGGGCGCCAGCCTCCCCGCGACCCTAATTAGGATTAAGCGGTTCAGAAAATGAATGAATGAATGATTATTATTATTATTACTATATATACACACACACACACACACACACGCAAAAACACACACATATATATATATTCGTTGTTTCCTTTGCAATGTATGTTTTTTTATCTGAGAGGGTTGTTAGCCCCCTGCAGAACCTGTTTTCTTGGATAAACATCCATTCACACTCACATTCACACTTGGGGCAATCTGGAGCAGCCAGTTAGCGTTTGGATTGTGGGAGGAAACTGGAGTATCCTGGAGAAAACCCACACAAGCACAGGGAGAACATGCAAACTCCACTCAGAAACCCCCTCACCAACTACAAGGCCCGAACCCAGGACCTTCTTGCTAAAAACGACGCCACCGTGCTACCCCATACGACATGATGCTGCAGTTTTATGATTCTCTAAATGTACAGTACAAATGTTGGTAGAGTAATAAGGAGTTACTGAGCTGAGCAGTTATCTCATGATGCTAAGATTTCAGCTGTAGGCTTTTTATTACTTGTTAGTTTCAATTTGACACGATCTGCATCTGTTTCAGGGCTCAAAATATCCTTATCTATGTTTATATTTAAATACTGATGTAGGCGTGGCTTTGATCTGAAGAGTGGTTTTTTTTTTGTTTTGTTTTTTTAAACATGAACCTTATCACTAAACCCCCGGAAACACTGGAAAATGCTGGAAACCACCCACGGCCAAGGAGATGAAATGTTAAAAGTGCAGCAGCATGCTGTGTAATGTCTGGCTCTGACATCTACATCAGTCCAGGTCAGGAAAGGCTTCTAAAGATGTGCACAGGGTTGCTTTTTTTTATTAATCTCATTTTTTTTCACCTGGACTTGTCAGTTAAGAGTGTGTATATATATATATATATATATGTGTGTGTATATATA
>JBCNYH010000003.1:33073011-33084603 GCA_039654325.1 Tandanus tandanus
GTCTATATGTGTACATATAGGTATGTGTATATATGTGTATGTAGGTATATGCACATATATAGCTTAGTGTAATTACCTTAGTTGTCTTTCATTGTTCATGCAACAGTTGACAATAAATATATCTTTATCTTTACATACAACCACTCTCACTCACACCTAGGGGCAATTTGGAACAGCTAATCAGCCTACTGTGCATGGTTTTGGACCGTGGGAGGAAACCGGAGTACCCAGAGGAAACCCATGCATGCACAGGGAGAACATGCTAACACAGAAACACCTGAGCCCAGGAATCAAACCCAGGCCTTCCTGTTGTGAGGCAGACGTGCTTGTTAGCCTAATGTGCATGTGTTTGGACTGTGGGAGGAAACTGGAACACCTGGAGGAAAAATAGGAAATGAAGACACGGATCACATTTTTCCCCATGTGCTGAACATTGAAGCAGACATTGTTGTTGTTCCGCCTTTAGTAATGCTTACAGCACGTAATCGTTTTGCCATTGTTTCAACAAACTTAAGCAGCTCAACATTTATTTCCATCCAGCGTTGGGTTCGTTTCTGACCAACGCCTTGAATTGATGAGGGAAAAACTGAACCACTCCATAAAGTCTTCTCCAGCACATCCCGACAACTTTCAATAGGGTTAAGGTCAGGACTCTGGGGTGCCGATACATATGTGAAAATGATTCCTCATACTCCCTGAACCACTCGCTCATTATTTGAGTCCCCATTTTATATCCGTGCCATCAGGGAAGAAAAAGTTCATTGATGTGATAACCTGCTCATTCAGTACATTCAGCTCATCAGCTGACTTCATTTTATTGCCACGTTAATGTTGCTGAGCCTCGACTTGACCAACTGGAGCAACAATGCCATGGAGATTACATGCTGTGATCAAGTCTAAATGCACTCCAAGAGTGTGCGACTGTTTTTTTGACTGGGCTGTGGAATTCATTCATTATTTCTTTGCTAAACTGCTTACTCCTACTTAGGGTCGCAGGGAGGCTGGAGCTTATCTCAGCTGACTCTGCGTGATGGCGGAGGAGAACATGAACAACTCGCCACTCTATTCACTTTAATGAACAATTTTAAATGCCATCATTTTGTTTACAGGGACTACATTTGCATACTGAATCTGATTTTCTTTTATATTTTTCGACACAGGGCATGTATGCCACGTGTTTGCAGTCTGACTTCCACCTTGTTTGAATGTGAGAAATAAAGAATAGAATAAAACCCTGCAGTTTTCATACTTGGATTAAGTGACTGCTCACTTGAATAAAACCCCTTAAAATATGGTGTTTAATCACAACAGATGATTTTAATGATACCATTGAGCCTTCCACTCTACAAAAAAAAAAAAATCCTGCTCTTTAAATGGCTCTTAACGACTCCCCTGCTGTGTATTAAAACAAAGTATGGAGGCCATAATGCATCCACACTCACTGCATATGCTCCAGCAAATTGCCTGCATATGGTCAAAAGCTAAACTGTAGTGATCAGGACAGAGATTGTTGCCAGGCAACAGTTCAGCTGTTATACAACAGCATTGCGTACTAGTGCACATGAGCACAAAGCTTAGAAAAACTATAAAAGCTTTAATAAGTGTTCCCATGTGTCTCTAGCTTCATGTAAAAATGATTAAATGCAAATGTACGTTTCACAACCTTCCTATTCAGTGGCCCTCCACTGCCCTTTAATATTTTGCTATTTTTTTCACCTTCCCCCGACTTCAGCTCTTTAAAGCAATGATTCTCCTTAACCAGAATAATTTGCATCAACTCAAATGTTATCTCATTATGGGTAAATAATAGGCACAGATGCTCGGTGGTTAGCACTATAACCTGCCAGCAAGAAAGTTCTGGGTCTGAATCGCTTGGCTAAATGGGGCCTCTGTGTTTGGCAAGTTTGCTTGTTCTTTCATGCCTGCATGGGTTTACTCCGGGAACCCTGGTTTCCTCCCACAGCCCAAAGGCATGAACATTAGTTTATTTGGCTACTTTGTTTGTTTTCATGGTTGGTTCCACAATGTAGGATAATGATTGATGCTGTGAGGCCTGAGCTGGTGAACTCATTTGGTGGCTCTGTGATAAAGTGTGACCCAGCAGGAGCAACTGGGCCTGAAACGCACTGCCAGTTATGGTAATACAATGGATGTATTTGAAGGTACTGGGATTGATATGAATTGGAGTTTGGATATTCTCCCTGTGCTTGCGCTGGTTTCCTCCAGGTACTCCGGTTCCCTTCCACAGTCTAAAAACATGCACAGTAGCCTTCCGGCAACCTTAGTCGGATTGAGTGAGTGAGTGAGAGTTGGCCTGAGGTGGTATATTAGGTTTGGTGGCTCTCTGATGAAACGTGACCAAGCAGGAAGGCTTTGATTGTAAAACTCCATTCATTCTAATTGGGCCAAAAAAAAAAAAAGACAAACAAGGAAAACTGTGTTTTTCCAGAAGCTGTATGAAAGCAAGCATAGCCTCCTAAGACTCAAACCATAATGCTGTGTGTCTGTTCCTTCTGTTTCTTACCACCTGATAAATATTGTACTTAATAAACATCTTTAAACAGGAAGAAGCCTTCATATGAGGATCTTACCACGACATACACACAATACAGCTGGAAGGAAATATGAGTGGGGTCTCAAGGGGTTAGGACAGATGAGTTTAAGTTGTTTTGGGGTCAATATCTCTACAACTCTAAAAGTAGAAGCAGGACAAATATTCGGTGTAAAGATAATAATGAACCAACAGCTTAAGGATTAGTCATTAAATTAGAAGCAAACCTTTTGGCCAATGATCCATGTAAAATTCATTCATTCATTCATTCATTCGTTCATTTTCTGAACTGCTTAATCCTAATTAGGGTCGCGGGGAGGCTGGCGCCCATCTCAGCCGACTCTAGGTGAGGGCGGGGTACACCCTGAACAGCTCACCAGGCCATCGCAGGGCCAACATACACACACACAACCATTCTCTCACAACTAGGGGTGATCTGGAACAGCCAATCAGCCTACTGTGCATGTTTTTGGACTGTTGGAGGAAAGCGGAGTACTCAGAGGAAACCCACACAAGCATGGGGAGAACATCAAAACGCCACACAGAAACACCCGAGCTGGGAATCGAACCCGTGACCTTCTTGCTGTGAGGCGAACGTGCTAACCACTACGCCACATATATATTTATAGGGCGGCACGGTGGCGCAGTGGTTAGCACGGATTTTTTTGTTGTTGTTGTTTTTTAACAGGTTCAGATGAGCAGATCATGTAGTGAAAAAACTACTAACACTAGTTAGCACCATAATGCATCACAGATTTGTAATGTCATCGGGTCGCCTCGTATCTTAAAACCTCAGCCATTTAAAGATACGATCCCAGACGCTGGCGCTCATCTCTAATCATCTTATAATTCTTACTAGAAAATTCAGGGTCCATTTTAGGGTTCCGTCCCGTCATCAGTCGTTTTAATGTTTCATCTCAACTGTTAGATCTTACTGGTGTCCATGTTCTTACTAGAAAATTCCATGGCTTCGGTCCGGTCCGGAGGAAAAACAAACAAAACTAAAATACATGCCTTCACTTTTGTTCTAAATAAAACATCAACCATTTTAAGAACCCCAAGTTCTACGTTCTTATACGTTCAGCACATATACAGTAGATGTAAGGTTCTGTCCCAAAAGCTAGAAGATGTTTTATTAGCGCCCTTAAGAGAACGTCAGCTATAAAGGACCCTCGTAATTGCTTAAACTGTTAGAGAGTGAATGAATGAACAATTGAATGCACTGCTGCAGTGAATCATGTGTGTGTGTGTGTGTGTGTGTGTGTGTGTGTGTGCATGCCTATTGTAGAACACATAGACTGGAATTACTGCCTCTTCTCCACCCACACACTCTCTCGCTCTCTCTCTCTCTCTCTCTCTCTCTGTCTGTCTCATTCTTTCTCTCTCTCTCTCTCTCATTGTCTCTCTCTCTGCCACTCTCTCTCTCTCTCTCTCTCTCTGTCTTTCTCATTGTCTCTCTCTCCCTCTCTCTATCTCCTGATCCATTATTTCAGTTTTCTCCTTTCCTCTCTTCCTGCTGTTTTCATTTCTCCTCTCTCACTCTCTCATGATGCTTTTGTGCAGACAGAGAGATCGGAATCAAGATCAGCTGAAGGACTCCTTTCTTTACTTCATCCTTTTTCTTATCACTCCATCTGCCCAAAAGTGAAATAAAAGTTCGTCTCATAAGCAGAAGAGTCAACGTTGGGGAGAAAGAGAGGAATTAAAAAAAGCAGGGTAAAGAGAGACGAGGGAGAGGAAAGAGTGAACAATAAAAGAGAAGAGAAAAGGAGGGATCAGAGAAGGAATGAAGATGTATAGAGAGAATTCGACGTGCAAAAATGAACAGAAAGAAGGAAATTTTTAAAAAGAATAGAGAAAGGGAAAGTAAGTAGAGAGGTGGGCGGAAGAATATAAAGCAGGGAATCAGGGAAAGGATGAAGGTAGATAGACAAAATACACAGATAGAGAAGGGAGGGTGTGAGAGATGGGGGGAGAGAGAGAGTGTTTGTGTGTGTATCTGTTTGTGTGTTTTGATTCAATGTTAAACCATTATGCAGTCTAAGTGTATTTTCTTGAATGATAATTGAGTATTCTCTCCTTTTACACACACACACACACACACACACACACACACACACATCCCCGGGTGTTTTCGGAGGAAGCGTGACTGTGTGAACAGTGCTATTAATGGTACTGGCTGGCAGCACCCCTGTGTGTTCGTGTGTGTGTGTGTGTGTGTGTGTGTGTGTGTGTGTGTGTGTGAGGAGTCAGCACTTTTTAAAGCAGAACATGGCATACACAATTATATACGTTCGCTCTTTACACATCTGCTGCAAAGACAAAGCATTGCAGAATCAGCACTCCAACACACACACACACACACACACACACACACACACACACACACACACACACACACACACACACACACACTGTAATCAGTATCAGGTGTTAACAAAGATTAGCAGTGTTGTTCCATCCCGAAGTGTACTCACTAAATCAGTTTAAGGTTCCTAACGATGCTAAGTAGGTAGAATTAGCATAGCGTACAATTAGCATAAAAACATGCAAACGTAACTTTGTTAACTAGCATCAGGAACCCCTTCAGGATTCCTTCTTATGACATACACACTAGTTTGGAGGAAGAGCAGTTTTGAGTGAATAATAGCAGATCTATTTCTTGCTTGCTAGCTCATTATGTGCATCAGAACGCCAACTAATATAAAACGTTTACACTCTGATTAAAAGAATGAAACTCAACCTCCATAAATAATGAAACTTTCACTGTCCTGGTCACTGTGGTGTCAAAAAGTCTCTCAGTCACTCTTTCTGGAGTTGGCATGTTCTCCCCGTGCTTGCATGGGTTTCCTCCGGGTATTCCGGTTTCCTCCCCCACCCCAAAGACGTGCACATTAAGCTAATTACCTGCTCCGAATTGCCCCTAGGTGTGAATATGAGTGTGAATGGTTGTGCGTGTCTTGTCCTGCGATTGTCTGGTGAGCTGTCCAGTGTTGGCTGAGATAGGCTCTGCTTCCCGTCGACCATAGTAGGATTAAGCGCTCTGGCAAATGAGCGAGTGAGTGAGCACTCTCTCTGTATTTGTAACAGATTTTGACGCAAGTTAACATTGCTGTTATTAAAATAGGATTCTAAAATAATAATATTTAACTCTATTATACAGTGTGATTCATTTTTTCCCCCATTTGCTCAAAAACAAGGTGCGAGGACGTACGTATCTAATGATGTCACCTTGCTGTCTTGTCAAATGATAGTCTGCACATGTCCGAAAGCTCCTCAGAAAGGGTTAATCAGAAGAGGTAAATGGAAATTTAATTTAAAGTAGAAAAAAGTGCAGGGAACACCCTAAATCTTCTGGTATTTCATCTTTTCCGGCTGTCCCAATTCTCTTAATCGTGCATCAAGGAGCAAGGATCGAGGAGTGATGGGTGAGTATACACGAGAGCAGCCTTCCTGGAAGAGCTGTACGGCAGCATATAAATGGCCCGGCCCTTACGTGAATTCGTCCGCTTTTATGCAGCAGGTCTTCTGTGTGTCCGTCATTAGAAGCAGACGTCGCTCCACGTGACGCTTCAAAGGAAACAACGTCTCATTTCTCTTAAAACACATTTTCTGGATTCCACGCTAATCACCTCGTTTCCCTGCGTCCTCGGTTGTAGGAGGATCAAGGATGACATGCATGGGACGTAAACGAGGACGGAATTTAAAGTGTACCTGTGGTGAATTTGTCTTACTAGCTCTTTAAAACAATCACGTGTGACATCAGTGGTTCCGTAAGGCAATGCCAGTCCTTGCGTGTGCTGAAACAATACAACTACTAGGCACGCGCAGTGACATTTTTCCTTCTTCATTGGCTGTTCCAGCCCAGGTAGTGACGCGAATTCGTTGTTTTGTCCTATTGGCTGAGCTGTTTGCAGCAGACACCAGTCTAAGATAACACATTACATGTCAGTGCTGAGCTGTGTCTCCAGGAAAATGGCAAAAGCATACGGCTGCACAAATAACAAGCGCAGAAAGAATGAACATAACATCGTTACAGGCCGTCACTTCCGGGAAAAAATGGCTAGTAAATCCACGGGATAAAGCAGCCCAGTTTTGTGCTTTTTATGATGATTTATGTTAAAATAAGCTCTGTATCGCTTCAACATATTACATTATGCATTAATTATGCTGTAAGGATGACCAGTACCTTTACTCTTTAAGGGTGTTGGAATGCGCCCCTGGTCAAGCAACATGTACTTCTGCTCACATGATCACATTAGCAAGCAATGGTCTGCAGCCAAGTTTCAGAATGATGTGCTTGTTTTCTTAAAAAGTCTGTGTTTTCAGTCAAGTGTATTCAGGGCATCGAAGTTATTTATTTTTGTACCAGAAATTTATTTTGGTTCCTGAGCTATATGAGGAAATCATAGCATCCACCCTTATACCGTATTACATTAATCGCCATCTTCATGCATACACAGTACCACTGTTTTAAAACGTGATGACCTCCGTACTGCAGGGTTAGTTGTTACACAGCATTACAACTAAGCTTCCAATGACAACAATTTCATTCCATCTCACATAAAACATTTCATTTATTCACAGAATGAAAAGTAAATAAGAAAACATTTGATGTTTTCTGTAAGAAGGGGAAGAATAAACTGTGCAGTGAAGTTTACATACACGGCCAGGAAAGTCGTCATGGAAACAAATGTTATGGAACTGATGGCATTGTGTCCAGTGAAGCTTCGGATGGTTTGAGGTTGTGCTGAAGAATCTCCTTCGTTACTCCACCCACCTTGTTCAATGCCCCAGAGCATGACGCTACCAACACCATGCTTTACCGCTGTTACGGATCTGGTCATTGTGGCCAAATGACTCAATTCATTTTCTCATCTGACCATAAACCTTAAAGGGGGGAATCACACTAGAGGTGCGAAAGAAAAGCGACTGACGTGAATTGATTTTTTAGCGAATTTTGAAATTTTACGTTGAGATGTTTTTGCGACTCCACATGCAAGCGAATATTTTGCGACTTAAATACGTATATCGCGCGAAAGTATCGAGGGACAATTTTTGCGACTGATTTGCGATTGTCATAAATCAGTCGTGTTTTGTTCGCTTTGTGTTCTCAAACCGTTCGCTTTTTATTTGCACGTGAAAATACAAATGATGACAAAATATATGGAATACGGCGGACGCCAGCGAGTCTCAAACTTTCCGCGTGGAAGTCTCCAACTTGTCGCTTTTCCCTGCGAACGACAAAACAAATCATTTGCGAGCAAAACGAAAACTTTGCGACCTTCTCGCGCCATGTGCGGACTGTTTGAGAAGCGTTTGAGACTACTCCGCATCAGAGCATCGTTTTGCGACACTCGCGGAAATTTCAAACGTTTGAAATTTTTTGCGATGAGTTTCATGAACCAGGTGACCAAAATGCGATGTGCCACAAATTTGAGAATCAAAAGCGACAGCCGCGAACTGCCATTCGTGTCAGTGGCTTTTCTACCACATCTCTAGTGTGATCACCCCTTAAGAGGCTTTGTCCATGTGGTCTGCTGCAAATCTTAGTCGTGCTTGAAGGTGTCAATTTTGGAGCCGCAGCTTCATTCTTGGACGCCATCCCCTCCTTCCATGACCATGTAAAAATCCTTTGAACGTATAGAGTGTCACACGGTGACACTTTTGTTCTAAAAGCTTTCTGTTCATGGCAGGCCTGTGGTGGTTTCTGGGTTGTTCCTGACCATCCGAGCCGATTTCCTCTCAGCTGAAGGTGACGGTTTGGGTTTTCTTCAAGTGAAGTGGCTTAGCAAAGTGTTTAAACTTTCCGAGAACTTGGACTTACATAGTTTACTAGATTGAAGCATTTATGTAGCACCAGATCCTGGAGAAACGTTGTTTCGTATCACTATGTACTGCATCAGCTATATGTGGTTGAAATGACAATAAAGCTTCTTGAACTTGAACTTGAACCGATGATCTTGGAATCTGCAGTTGTTATGAAATGAATCCAAGAGACACTAAATAAATAAAATAAAATGGGTATAGAAGGATGGAAGGTTATAAATAAATGGCAGGAATAGATGGAGTGAAATGTACATATAGAGGAGGGCGGAACAGAAAGAAAGGGAATCCAAAAATCAGATATTTAAAAAAAAAAAAATGTTGAGGGAAAAAAATAAATAAATATACCTTTAATGGAGTGTGAGGTTATCAGTGGGCTGAATAATTCACTCAAAAAATAGTACACTCAGGCTAAGAGCTGTACAGTGTGTGTGCGGGAGTGTGTAGGATGTGTGTGCATATTATAGAATAAAATGGAGTTACCAGGTTCAGGGTGTGTGAGTGTGTATATGTGCGTGTGTGTGGGGCGATGAAAAAATATCTATATGTTTGGCGTTTTTTTCCCCATGTGGCTGAGGGGGTAGCTCTTCCGCCTCACAGCTAGAAGGTTCTGAGTTCGAGCCCTGTTCCTGGCAAGGGTGTTTCTGTCGGGAGTTTGCATGTCCGCCCTGTTCTTGCTTGCGTTTTCTCCAGGTACTCTGGTTTCCTCCCACAGTCCAAAGACATGCACATTAGGCTGATCTTTATTTGTTATAATTTTGATGATTATGGCTTACAGCTTATGAAAAGCTTTATGATAAGCCATAATCATCAAAATTATAACAAATAAAGGCTTGAAATATTTCACTTTGCATGTAATGAGTCTATATCACATATGTATACATGTCTCCAGACCTAAACCCCTTGGAGCTTGTTTAGGATGAAGTGAACAGAAGGGTGAAGGTGAAGGCAAATCGTGTTTTGGGATCAAATCGTGATGATCTTGAAGGAACTTGGTGGAATCGTGATGATTTGACGCCGATCATGACAGAACGTGGGAATCGTAGTAGAGCGCAGTACAGCGTACCAGACCTTAACAGGGCGTAACAGACCTTGATGCGCCATCGTAGGGGATCTTGATGAGCTTGGAAACACGATTCGTTTAACTTTCATCTCTTGGATGCGCCCCGCCTCCTTTTTTATTCCCCTAGCGTGCTCCAGGCGTGCTCATAAATCATGGCGCTCGTGGACATCGTGCCCCAGTGTAAACCCAGGGGAACAACATTTGATCTTGGAAAGAATCCCATGGGCGTGCTCAGCTGTAATATCTGAGGAAGGTGGCTACTATGAGTCAAAAATGCCAATGAAATTGTGTTAAACAAAAAAATTCCAAGCTTTTTTAACCTCCAGTAGGTGGACTTCAATACGGCGACGTCACCAGGCGTTGCCCCTGGTTACAACTGCACGTTTCCATACTGGAGGCCACACAAACAGTTTACCATGCCAAAGGATAGGTCTCTCTAAATACTTTCATCACAGCACAGCAGAGATACCTTCAGAAATGAGCTTTGTGTGACGGAACTGACCTACAAACATGCATCACAACCGCGTGCAGACTGAACACCGCGCAGTCTGAAATGATCCTGAAAAAATATTAGTACATAAAAGCGCTGCACATTATGTGCTGGCAGAAAAGAAGCACATGCTAACAGTTGGGGCTTCACTCAGCATGGCCTTGTTTCTGCCCAGCCGAACCAGCTAACAACACACACCTTCTCTCAGTCTGTGCTTTGCTTTCAATATAATTCTTTCTAATCAGTAGCTTTCTCATTATTATAAACAAAACAAGACAGAATATTTACATGTGGACTCACAATGATCACTACAAACGCGGATCTTAACATCCAAGTCTGCTCTGGAGACGTTGCTGAACCACTTAGATCGCCTTTTTCTGCAGAGTTCTTCAGCAGGCTCAACCTGGCTTTGAATTATTGCCGGGACACGAAAAAACGCTTGTCGCTTTCCCTCTCCGCACGGTCAGAACAACCGATTACAGCACATTTACTCTACGTTTTACATTCACAGCCTCCACGGGGCAACCAATATGGTGCCGGCGCAGTGTTTTCTCATTGGCTTCTGGGTCGTGACGCGTTTTGCAGAACATCTATAGGTTTTTGCTCTATGCTTTAATTTCAGATACAAGGCATTGAGCTGCATACATTTTAAGAAAAGTTTAAAACTTTTCATCAGTACACACACACACACACACATACACACATAAAATATTGCACTTTATTTTATATAACTAATATAAATCTATATGAATGTAGCTCTAATATAATATAATGTCTTTGTGTAGTTCACATCACTTCTAAAAAATTTTATTGTAAATAATCCGAGTATCCACGCTGTGTGTAAGTGTGTGTTTGTTTGTGTCAGTGTGTGTTTGTACTCTCATATCTTCAGAAGCGTGTTCGCATCCACCTACAAGCACTTCATACTGAGACCTTGACGTGGGATTTAAAACTCATTACACATTAAGTGAAACTTTACCCTCAAATGTCACTACAAAAATAAGAACATGTCGCACAAGGGGGTTTCAAAATGTCACCCCATACCATATCAGTTCATATCAGTTCATATCATACCAGTCCATGTGTGTGTTGGGACTGGGTTGTGGTGGTTCTCCTGTTGCCAGCGTTCAGCATTACTACACCCCACCACCCCACACCACCGATCACAACCATGTACGGAGGGAATTTAAAAAATTTGCATAGTTTGCGAAGCATTCGGATGGAAAATGGAGCTCGCGTTCATGACTGGATGTTGCGGGTTATTTTAATCGTCGTAAAAGTTTCTGACCAAAAGTGAAAGCCAGCAGAAACGAAGGTTGAGTCAGTTTTATGAAAACAAAGAATATTCAGTATTTTTACTGCAGAGATATTTGGGTTTTCAGAAAGAAGAACATTAATTCATTAGGTAGGATTGTAATAGATGTGGAACCTACTCTACCTGAACCAGACAGAGAGAGAGAGAGAGAGAGAGAGAGAGAGAGAGAGAGAGAGAGAGATACGGAACATTTACAGAGGAGGATCAAGCGAAGAAACAACAAAATGGAAAAAAGAAATAAAGATCTAGAGGAAATAAGAGACAGAGAGCGAGAGAGAGAGAGAGAGTGTGTGTGTGTGTGTGTGTGTGTGTGTGTGTGTGTGTGTGTGTGTGTGTGTGTGTGTGTG
>JBCNYH010000003.1:33096662-33101662 GCA_039654325.1 Tandanus tandanus
GTCTGGGGAACATCGGGTCTGGGGAACATCGGGTCTGGGGAACATCGGGTCTGGGGAACATAGGGTCTGGGGAACATAGGGTCTGGGGAACATCAGGTCTGGGGAACATCGAGACTGGGGAACATAGGGTCTGGGGAACATCAGGTCTGGGGAACATCAGGTCTGGGGAACATCAGGTCTGGGGAACATCAGGTCTGGGGAACATAGGGTCTGGGGAACATCAGGTCTGGGGAACATCGGGACTGGGGAACATAGGGATGGGGGAACATGGGGCTGATTCCTACTTGGGATTCCAAATGTTTTTTGAGTCTCGAATCAGTTCGAATCAGCGAAACACAACATGAAGTTTCTTCGCAAGCACATAAAGTGTAAATGTAACTTGTTGTCTGAAATGCGGTTTGAAATGTAATGTGTATTTTTGTCTTTATGTTCTCTGTCAACCTTAAACAAAGCGCTAATTAGCTCATCGCAAGCTACGTTATACCGTAGCCACAAATCGGGCTACATTAGCACAAAAGTTGTCGATGTTCTCTTTCTGCCCCAAGTTTTCTTACTGACGGTTACTTCCCACAGATTCTAACAAGAACTCTTCATTCACACGTAAGCGTATGGGAATCACCCTCATTTTCAGCAGTTCTAAATCTGAACTGTTTCAGGGAGAGGTGGGTGAGATTTCCAAACGACTAAAGTGAAGGTGTTAAAGCTGCAGTGTGTCAGTGTGACACTTGGGTTTATCGATATAAAAAAAAAAAAGAAAGGAAGGAAAAAAGAAAGAAAGAAAAAGCCGATTTAGAATGCTGCTGTCTGTACTCATCTACTAGACATATTGATTTTCTGTGCTGCCTGTAAGGACAGTCAGAGGTGCTTCGAGTGTACATATTTCTTGCATTTCCCCCCTGAAGCCCTTTTATCTCCTTTGTGTTGCTTTATGTCCAAAAATACGCTTAGATAGAATTTACAGTGGAGGTTCATTCATTCTGCAACCTCTCTTTCAATCTAAGTGCTCAGAAGGCTGTTTTAGGCACGGTGCCTTCTCTGATTCTGATTCTGGTGATCGATATATTTGATTCCGACAGTCACACACACATTATATATTATATGTATTATATATGATTCATTCTCCCCGTGCTTGCATGGGTTTCCTCCAGGCACTCAGGTTTCCTCCCACAGTACAAGGACATGCATAGTAGGCTAATTGGCTGTTCCAAATCGCCCCTAGGTGTGTCTGGCGAGCTGTTCAGGGTGTACATCGCCTTTGCCTGGTGTGGGCTGAGATAGGTTCCAGCCTCCCCGCGAACCTAATATTAGGATAAAACTGTTTTCTAGTTTATGCAAAGGTAAAATCCTGTGTTGTACAAAATTGAGCCAAAGTACGAATGTGGATTAGACTTAATTATAACTTTTTTGTTTTTACTGTAAAAATTTAATCGTCATAATTCATGATCTACAGCCTTATTTGGACAGGGTTATTTTCCACCGGGACCTGGAGTTCATCCATCATTTCCAGACACTACTCGCTGGTTTTATTTCAATTTGTATTAGCCGTGTGTGCATGTGTGTGTGTGTGTGTGTGTGTGTGTGTGTGTGTGTGTGTGTTTTCTTTCTTCCTCTCCTGGGAAAATTATAGTCTACTGTTTCCTGAGTAAGTCTTTCATCCTGTGATCGTTTTAACCCATCCTGATCGACCCGTTGTCGATTTTGAAGGTAGATGCTGGCTCTGTTTGTGGGGGCGGGGACTTTTTGATCACTTGTACTCGCCATATGCAATCCATTTTATTACTTTGAGAATAAAGAACTCATTAGAGTGTGATCTTTAAAGACATTAATATTGATGTTAATATTGACAATTATTATTTTAATCAGCATTTTGTAGTGGGCGGTATAGTGGTGTACTGGATAGCACGTCCGGCAGCAAGAAGGTTCTTGGTTTTTGATGTTTCTGTGTGGAGTTTGCATGCTCTACTCGTGCTCGCATGGGTTTCCTCTGGGTTTCCTCCCACAGTCTAAAGACATGCACATTAGGTGCTAGTAGTGGCGAGCTGAGTAAGTGAGCATTTCATTGGCTAAAAATGAATCAAAACGCCATCTATTGATTGAAATCATTCGGTCCAGTACTGATGTTGAGTCAACCATTTAGTACGTCTCTACATCATGAACCTTTTATTTAAAAAAAAAAAAAAAAATTAACCCCAAGATGGGCAGCCCACCCCCTCCCGCCCCGCCCTAGAGTAGCAGACTGAAACTGCTCATTTTCACATCAGCCTTATTTTGCTTGTTTCATGCGTCTAGGATATCATCATATCTGGATATTGATAATAATGCACAGTAAAAATAAATACACCCAATCTGATTGCTCAGACCACTTCAGGAATCTGAGATGCATTTTCTCCAAATGCTATAGAGATGTAAAAGAATCCGTCTTTAAAAAAAAATGCCCCATAAATCCAATAGCTGGATTAAACCAGTCAGACGTAAGGAATGTTTGTTTGTATTTTTGTTTTTGTTTTTTTTGTTTTTCAGGCAGTGACTGTCTTATTCATAACCCAACTAAAAATGAGGAACGCTGAACATAGACGTTTGAATGTTATGAACTGATTTGCATATTAAAGCATAAACAAATACCGTATTTCAGTCTTGTGATTTCAGCTACAGAAAATAACAGCACAGACGCGAGTACTTTAGGTAAGGTTTAAAAAATCATTAATAAATTTTTTAAAACAATAAAATATACAGAGTGTGTCTGGATACTCGGGTAGTAAATTTGCATTAAAATGAGTTTGCATCCATACAAAAGAGATACCCGAGTTAATGGTACTAATTGATTTGATCACTTATATAGCTTTAAGTACCATGCAAAAGTATTTTTTACTACAAACTTATATACATACAATACTGAGTCAGTATAAAAAAAATTAGTTTGCAAATATTCACTTCCCAGCCCAGAATTAAATGTTATGGGAAAGAAAGTAATGACTATATGTTAGCAAAGAAAGCAGCATATTATGCAAGAGACCACTTCACAAACTAAAAAAGTAATGAAGGCTGCTGGTTTTTGCAAAAAAAATAAAAAATAAAAAAAATTAAAAATAACTAAGTGCGGCAGTGAAAGTCTCCAGATGAACTGTGGTTGTTATATTAAATAATAAATATCACATAATAAATATAGACTTTATAAAATTATAAAATAAAATATATAAAATACATGTAATTGATTATAATAATAAAGAAATACTTCATTTAATGCAGACACTTAAGACATTTAATGTTTACACCCAGTGTGTCAGTAGCCAAAAAAAACAAAAAAAAAACTTTGTACCCGGGGTGAACAGCCAGGTGTGTACAGCACCACCAACAAACAAGCACTCAGGTGTCCATAACCAACAAACCCTAATAATCACCCTAATCGGCTAGAAATAGCTAAATAGCTAATTTATGCGTGAATACATAACTAAATAGCAGCCATATTAATATTCACTTTACATACACATTCACTAACACTTTACATACACATACAGTATTACTTGTAAAATCGCCACTGCATTTATATTTCATTTTATATATTTTTGTATTCTACATTTTATTTTATTTTATTTTATATTTTACATTTTTATATTTATATCGACCTTTAACTATAAAGTCCTTTAAATAGTTATAGTTATTGTTATTGTTCTTTTTCTTCTTGGTATTTATAGTTTATTCTTCAAATTTTGGGACAGTCGTAACAAGCATTTCACTACATATTGTACTGTGTATGATTTTGTACGTGACAAATAAATTTGAATTTGAATTTGAATTATCAAATAGACACTCCCTTGAATTTATTATTTTTGAAGGAATCTGCATTTCTTTGCATGTGCCTAATACTTATACACTACAATACATGTCTGTAACTATGACTTATTAAGAGAGAGATTCGGGGCTGAAATTTGAATATGGAAATATGGTCATAGTTGTGACATCACAGCCATGTAGAATATATATATATGTGTGTGTGTGTATAAATAAGGTATGTATGTATACACACAGTAATATCTGTGATTAAATATTTATCGAAGAAGACGAGCCCGTCTGTAGCAGCGAGTACTGCTTCTTACCCATCAGGCCATGCTTGTGCAGGAAAGAAGCAAAGCCATAAATAGGGGGAATAAAATGAGGCCAGAAATAGAAAAGCCCGAGCGGAAATATGACTGCTTACACCGGGGCTTTACTCATATTCATTACAAGAGCATTGAGCTTTTTCACTACTGAAATGAGTATTGTACTAGAACACCGACTAATTTAATTACAGTTATTTAAAGTTTACAGCCTTTCTTGACTATAAAGAAAGAGATAGTGAGAATGGGGTGTCCATATTATTAACTATAGTTTTAGCACTGTGTTACTCTAAGTTCAGCCAGTTCCCCATTAATGTGATAGAAATAAAGTGTGTGTGTGTGTGTGTGTGTGTGTGTGTGTGCGTGCGTGTGTGCGTGTGTGTGTGTGTTTATATATACATATTACAAATTATTTTTTTTTTATTTTTTTTTTTAATCAAGTTCACTAGAGAAAAAATCATTTTGACCAAAACAGCATAAAGTTACGCTGAGTGACTAATTTCTGGAAATAACAGTAGTTTCTTTGATCAAAATCATGTGTGTTGCTCAACTGTAGACACAGCAGTGTGTGGAAGCAAACACAGATCAAACCTCAAATGTGACTAAAAACAGATCAGATAACATTTGTAATACACTTTCCAGAGATTGATCATCTAAATATCCTGTTTTTCAAATTTCATTTCTACTGGTAGCATGCGCACACTTCTCACACGTGCTGTAAAAAGGTAGATGTCACTCACGGTGTGGCCAAATAAATCTGTAAATAAATAAATCATTGAAATGAATAAATGAATAAATAAACTCCCTCTTACACCAAAAGTAACTGATTAGCCAAGACCTTCCATTCAGCTTTTTAAGGTTTTTTTTTCAGTGAATTATTGAAAATTATATTGAAAAAAAACTGTT
>JBCNYH010000003.1:33106662-33117259 GCA_039654325.1 Tandanus tandanus
AAGTGGACGAAGGTCAGAAGGTGAAACAGAGCCGCCGATTCCTCACCACTCACGCTGGTTACGAGGAGAAATCAATTCCCTTGGTTTGCATCCGTCCATTTCGATGCCTACGTACAAGGGCAATTATGCAGTCGATTCCAGGGACATGTGGCCCTATTTCAGCCCCACTCGGCGAGAATACGCCTCCTCTCTCTTCCCATCATCATCTTCCTCACACCTTTTCCCCCAAACATCACTCTACCACAATGATTTTCTCTCAGAAAGCAGGCTCAGGTACTCAAGCAGGAGACCCAATGGTCTTGATGGACAAGGCATTAGTTCACAATCCAGTGGAAGGGCAGACAGTGACTCTCAACCCAGAGTTGGTGGTTCCCATTCCAATGGAAGGAAGAGGAATCCAGAAGATCTGGTAGGGCGTGACACAAGGAGGGTATCCCCGTCCCAGACGGGTCCTAATGCACATTCCTTCCATCACAATACAGACAGGGACTCTCTGGCGATCCTAAAACCTCCAACACCCCACACATACACCTCTGAAATGCGAAAGACAAAGGCTCCTCATGAACCTTCCACTGGAAGTGCCTCCCAATCAGGAGCGCAGATCTACTATGCCCTGGGGTCTCTGTACTCCTCAGTTCACCACAACCCTCAGGCATACCCCAGTTTTAATCCCTCAGGACCTCCTCCCTCCCCTCTAAGAAACTCCCAGCACTCCCCTCATGGTCAGCACAACAACCATGGGGTCCATCAGGAGCGAGAACTTTCCCCAGGATCCTATCGACCCTCTGTTTCAGTCCTCAGTGGTCCTGACCTACCAACAAGTGCAGTCCTACCTCATTTTGCCAAGGGTTCCCTAATTGAGTTGGCTGGGGGGCGTCTGAAACGGGTGGAAGAGTTACAGACAGTGGATTTCCTGCACAGCGCTGACACCACACCGGAGTTCCACCTGAGTACCTGCACCATCCTACTTATCTCTCCTGGACCCACTGATGGCTTCAATCATCTGCAGGTTTTGCTTGCTGACCGCAACACTCAGGTCAGTCCACAAGGGGAAAAGACATGGCTAATAACAATGGAGTAGACTTGCAAATGTTAACTATCAACCAGTAAACGTGTTAAACCAGTGTTTATTGGTAGAAACATGCCAATTATTATATACAGTTGGAAATAATGGTTCTTCAAGGGTTATCTGCATGGTCAGGAGTTTTTGCCACTTGAAAAGTTTTCAAGAAAAACGCTGTTCTTCGTTACTTCAGGGACTTACAGAAGGATAAACCAAAGTGGTAGTAGATAAAACTATAGTAGCCCTTTTTGTCTTGCGATCAAATAAACAGATTCCTAGAGCCAGTGTGCATCCAGGAATAGAAAATAACTTTTTCTTTTCTTTTTCTTTTTTTTTCCTTTTCACAACATTCAGTGTTTGGCTCTGTTGCATCCTGTTCTGTGTGGATATTGTGTAATACATGTTTTTTTTTCCTGAGATGAAAGTGCTTCATACTGATATACCAGCATGCACAAAATCTATAACTTAAGATCAACACGCCTTACAACGGGTGCACCAGATAAATACCTATCGCTGCTCCGGTGATAAAACAGTGTAGTACAATCAGATCCGTTTATGTCGCTTCCAACATTTTGACCTTTCTCTGGAGGTGACTTGGTAGCATTTCATATGAATGAAGCTTTTTAACCTCTTCACAAGTGTGCTTGTTCAAATTCTTATGAATATGCAAAGAGAAGCTTGGCTCCTACACAAGTGACACTGCAGTCTGACTGTAAAACTTTCCAGTATATCCAATAAACTCATTACTTCAGGCTCACGTGGTGCATGATATTATAGATAATTATAAACAAGGAAATTTAAATAAACAATCACATGATTCTTCAAATCTATTCTTCTATTTCCCACAGGATCAGTATCCATAGGTTGTGCTGATGTGGTTGGTGGTGCAAGGGCTCGATCCCCTGACCCTCCATCCATCTGTCCATTATAAGGGCCGTGACTTTGGGCGATCAGTCTATCGCTGAGCTAACACAGAGATAAACAAATATTCATACTCGCGTCCCCAGCTATGGATGATTTAGATTAGCCAGTTAGCCTAATCTATATTGCTTTGAACTGTGGGAGGAAACCGGAGCCTCTGGAGGAAACCCACAAAAGCAGGGGAAGAACAATAAAATTGCACTCAGTAAGGCCAAAATCTGTTGTGATTCTGGAACGCAGAACCTTCATGTGTTGAAGCGACAGTTCACCCTCGAGCACATGCTTTTTATCTTTTACTTTTTTTCCCCACGTCCTTAATTTGTTACGTTTATTTTTCATATGTAGGGCAAGGTTTTTCTGTAATCTCAGCATACATCATTCAGGGTGAACCCCACACCCCAGTCGGATTAAGCGGTTTGTTTTCTATAGCACGGATGTGCAAAAAAGGTGTGGCCATACAGGTCAAACACCCAACAAAGTTTTTGGGATGAGCTTCCGTGTCTGAATTAATTTTCCTGCACCAATGTTTCTCACATTGCTGGGTTTGAGTTTTTGGACTTGTGGTTCCAGGCTTAGGTCCTTGTATTGAAGTTTCCTGAAGTTCAGATTCCTGAACTAACATTTCTTGGCTACGTCTTAGGAGATAAGGTTCCGGAATGAAAGTTTTCTGGGATCACTGATCTGAATGTTTCAGGGTTAGTGCTCCTGGGTTTAGGTTCCTGAAGCTACTGGGTTTAGATTCTCGAAGGTTCCGGGGTTTCACTTTTTGTACTAAAGTTCCTTGGGATTTGGCTCCTGCGCTAAAGTTCCAGGACAGTTCCCATGGTAAATTTCCTGGTAATATTCCTAAGCCAAAGCTTTGTCACAAAAGTCCCTGGATTTAGGTTCCGGAACTAAAGTTCCTAGGTTTAGGTTTCTAGCCTAAGGTTTCCTGACTTCCGTTCCTAGGCTAACATTCCTACTTAAAATTTAGAGAGTCGTTTTCCCAGGCCATATATATTCAGTGAAAAGACAAAGCATGTGAATCTGTTTGACACCCAATGTTTTTCCCAGTTTTCTGTGCCAGGCGAGCGTATTTGCTGATTTTCTTTTCTTTTTTTCCTCTTGACAGGAACTGCTCACAGTTTTGGAGGAGTATCCGTTTTTTGTGCGGGACAGAGGCTGGTCTTCATGCAGTCCTCATAGGAGCGCCGAGCTCTACGGACTCCACTGCCGCCAGCTCAGTCCAGGAGATGTCTGCCTGGCTTTAACCCCTATGCCAACTTCATTGCCCTCAACAACAACAACAACCTTGACAATGCCCAACTCTCTCACCCCAGTGGCCACCTTAGCCTCCTCAGTGACCTCAACGACCCCATCGTTGACCTCATTACCCCTTCCGATGACCTCATCAGTCCCAACCCCCACCTCTCTGCAACAACACTCATGCAGTCGCATTTCTGCAGAATCAGAGACCAGCACACACAGATCTGACAGAACGGCTCTACCACTTGCCCCATCGGTTCTGTCTGATTCCCGGCGGGAGATCCAGGATAAGCCACGCTCCCGAAAGAGACGCTGGTCTGCTCCCGAGCTGCATGAAGGAAACAGGAGCTGCACAGATTTACCTCAAGGATGTAAACGAATGAGACAGCAGTAAGTCCTCATTAGGAGTCTGGGTTCACAACCAAGAAGTGCTTTTATTTCATCACATATCAACAATAAATATATTACTCCTTAGTTTATTCTGATTATGTAAAAAAAAAAAAAATCAACAATGAGAAATCTGGTTAATTATGATGAAACAAATCTAACACATAAAAGAGTATCGTCTGAGTGACACCATCGACCATTTAATGTTTTATTTCTCAAAACCTGTTTATTTTATGGCACTAAATGAAACCTTTCATATTTTTGTGCTGAATAATTCCTAACATCTTATGAAGGCAAAGAATATTTTACAGTAATTCAACAGCGACATTAGCAATATAAATATATTCTAATTAGTTGCCAAAACCTTAATTTCATTTACTGAACTTATGTGTGTTTTTAATTAGAGTCAAGTAAACAAAATGTATTATATTATACCACTACTAAATGTAAGAATATCCCAGTTAGCAGCTCTGACAATAGATTAGCTCCAAATCACAGCTTATCTTACACTAAAAATGCACTTGTGGGTGCATGTTTGTGTGTGTGTGTGTGTGTGTGTGTGTGTGTGTGTGTGTGTGTGTGTGTGTTTCTATCTACCTGTATCTCTCTCTCTCTATGCATTGATTTCTATTGCAGTGTATGTGTTTACCTGAGTGGGTTGCAAGCATCCACTCACATTCATACCCAGGGGCTATTTAGAGTAGCCAGTTGACCTAATGTGCATGTCATTGGATTGTGGGAGGAAACCAAAGCACCTGAAGGAAACATGCCAGTCTCCAAAAGTCCACACGAGAACATCCTTGCCAACCGCAAAGCTCAAACATAGGACTGTGCCCCCATATATAAATCAATATATTACAGTAGTGCACTAGATAATCTACAGCAGCTGTTATTTTGTATTTTACATAGTGCACTTGTATGAGGAGCAAGGAGTCATTTGGGGTTTGACCATGAAAAAAGAAATATTCTATTTACTGGGCCAAGCAGTTTGTTCTGTTTTTTTTTTTTTACAAAGGCACTGTAGCCAGAATGGGTATAATGGAATACTATACTATATATACTATACTATATATACTATACTATAATATACTATAACAATATATATATATATATATTTTTTTTTTTGTTTGTTTGTTTAGTCATCATGCTTAACCAGATCTTTCTCAGTGTAATTGGTGGCAATTTGTTGTGGATTAAAAGGAATAAAACAATTCTACGTGAAATCCACTTCTCCACACCACCATATTGTTGATTTATTTTTGTGATGAATTGTCTTCACTGCTTTCATCGTGATTTTTCCCTTTTATTATATTTGTACCTTCTGAAGAAAAAAAATCAGTACAATTTAAATGCTGAGAACTTTAACAAACTGCGTGGTTTATGCTTTTTAATATGAAGCAATCTCTTGTAATATTGATAGTTATAATAATGATGGCATTGAAAGGAAAAAAATATTAGTAGAAATCACTTGAAGTAGCTGATGTGTTTGAAATTCCTTGTAAACGTTTGGTGCTATTATAAAGTGTGAATATAAAGCCTAATTCTAGAATCGATAAAACAGTAACAATTGTAAATAACACCAAAAGATGCCATTTTTGCACAGGTACAAACTTATAGACTTGTATAAGTAAGGCATAGGGAATAAAGATGTATTGAAGTTAATAAGTGATGAAATACGAACACTTCTTGGTAGCGCACTGAGACATTTGCACAGAGAGTTCATGGAGTCATGTGAGGACTTGAACTCAAACTGATCATTCGTGACCTCATGGTTACTCTGGAAGAGCCATATGTGTTTTTGTGTTTATTGGTTAAAACGGGTTTGGAAGGAAGGAAGGACAGAAAAAACAAAAAACAAACACCACCACCAACAACAACGCAATGCTAGTGATGCACAGTCAGACTTTACGTCTTTTGAGACAATCAAACTTGCCTGTCGTTAACGCCACGTCTGTTTTCGGTGTACTTTTTTCTGCAGGGTATCTCTTTTCAATCAGTATTATAAAGGAAATAATATTGAATGGAAAAAAGTATTGACTATAAAATTATATGAATAGTTATATAATATACAGGTGTTACATATGAATATGCTAAAAAAAAAAAAATACAACAGGTATGATGACAAACGTAAATGGTTGCTTATTTTCGCAATGCAGTTTTATTTTACGCTTCTCAACTGAGCTTTGGCTCTCGAGGTGAATGTATACAGATTTTAGCTTCGTAATACGAGGTCCAAATGCAAATTCACCTCAGCATTACGCTCCAATATGTGGGTAAAAATGGAAAAGACACTAAAGGAGGAGAGAGAGAAAGAGATTCCCGTCAATAAAGGGACGTCCGTTGGTGTTTTTTCATCAGAAAGGGGTTTAAAGGTGCTAATAACATGTTGGAACTTTATGCTTTGTGAGTGCACTTGACCTCGCAATGTGCTTTCGATTGTTTTATTTCCCTCCATATTTTTCCACCTTCTTTATTTTCTGTATAATATGAAAGCAGGGGGGGGAAAAAAAATCAAAATTTAAAACCTGGAAAGTATTTTGAACTCAGATACGGGTATTCGTTCTTGAGCAAGCACACTCTTTCCCTTTCTTTTAATTTTGTTTTATTTTATTTGAACTTTTTGTGGTGTTATTATTTTTCCAGAAAAAAAGATTGTTATTTTTTTCCTTTATAAATGTATAGCTATAAAATTGTATATTTTTAAAACTTGTGAGACTGTAAAACAGTGTTCGCTAGAAATAAAAGAATGCTTTATAGATTTATATGGAGTCAGATCTTTTATTATTATTTTATTAACCTGATGACCCAGTGTGATGATGAGGTAACACAAATGACTGATGATTAATTGAATAAATATGACATTACAATGTTATTAGAAAAATAAATTCAGATTTTTGCATCAGCAGATTTTTTTCACAGGGTTTTTTTTTCAGTTTGTACAGTATGATTACAAAGGAAAACAAAGAACAATCAAGGCTGCGTTTCCTAAAAGCTGAATTCTGAATCCAAGCTGCATGTTTAATTAATCTGACGTTGTAAATTAATAATAATAATAAAAATAATAATAACAGTAATAATAAAAGCCTCAAAGGATAAATAAGAGGTAAGACCGGCACTTTTGGCACTCAAAAAAGAGTAAAATGCTAATATGGCTAACAACTTGTCAAAATTAGCAATATCATTAGCGTAATTCACATTTGCTGATAGGTCAAAGTTGCATTCACTTCCTGGTATTCCGACATAAATGTGTTCACTTACTGCCTTTTCATTTACTAGATAGTTTTTTTGTTTGTTTTTGTATCTGAAAGTGTGCTGGCTGTGACAGCTGTGTTTATGTTCTTACTCTTTGATAGAACTGAATAAATGTATTAGCTGCAATTCAATATAAACTGAAATATTAAGTCATTTAGGAATTAATTTCCTTGGATTCTTTGTCGGGCCGAGCGTATTTACAGGTTGAGAAGGTATGACGCTAACCGGAAACTAGTTAACATTAACATTTTCCACTTTTATACTTTTTCCACAATATTTACAGAAATAAACACTCTTTATACCAAGCAACCATAAAGAAGCTTAAAAACGTTCAAGAACCGAACAAAAAGAGATTTTCCTCAGAATATTGAATAACATGCAAACATAGCAAACAATAAATGAAAAATAAAATCAAATAAGGTCAGTAATTTGATCACTTGAGACGCTGGTGGTTTGTTTTTTCTTATTTAGCTATGTTAACATTTTTATCATATAGAATTAGCCTAGTTTTCTATGGCATTAACAAACATGCTACATGTAGCATTATTAACAGTCAAAGGTCAGTACTCACAATTAGCAAGATTTCATTATAATTTAATTTTATGTTAGCGAAGGTTTTATTTTTAACCAAAGTATCGTACAAGGTTATTGCCAGCATTTATTTTCACTGGCATTAAATAATGAAATATCTATGACTGAAATATGGTTTTAAACGAGCATTCGAATGTTATGTAGACTAACAATAACAGAAAGTTATGCTCCTCTACTGAGTTTCTTAGTAACATGCTAACTGGTTGTTAGCTGTTTGAGGAAACCTGACTGCTGGTAACGTTTTGTTCGATTCTGATCATTTTTTGCTGATAAATAAATCTATGATTTATTGATAACAGCATTTAGCACCACATGGAGCTGGGCTGGTTCTGAGGTAACACTTTAAACATGCTAACATTGCTAACAACATTAGCAACTAGTTAGCATGATGCTGCTTTCCTTATTTGTTGTTATGGTTGCTTGGTGGTTCCAAAATTTTACCGTTAAACTGTAATGAGAGAAAACTGTCAAAGAAAAAAAATGTTACAGTTATTGTTTTGCTGAAGTGTGTAGGGTGTGTTTTTGTCTAGAGTGATGGATGGCGAGAAGAAGAGAGGGATGGATGAGTGGACGGATGGATGGATGGATGGGTGGGTGGGTAGAGGGAGAGCAGGATTTCAGGGCTGTGCTTCAGATTTCAGGCTGAGTTTCAGTTCAGTTTCATGATGAAGACCCTCAAGCAGTGCCTTAGCAAACAGGGGCACCACCTACACACACACACACACACACGCATACACACACACACAGAGAGAGAGAGAGAGAGAGATGGATGGGAGGATAGATGGAGAAAGAAGACAGCAGAAAGATAGGAGGATGACTCAAACATTAGCAAAGACAAATAAAAGTGATTGAGTGAACATAAAGAATGAAAAAAAGAAGGACAGGATGCATACAGAAAAGAAAAAGAATAGAAGAACAGAATGATGGACAATGGGTGGAGAAAGTGTGAAAGAGGACGGGTGATAAAATGAAAAGTAGGACATGGACAGTGGGGGGGGGGGGGGTGATGGGCAATGGATGAACAGAGGGAATGCAGAGGGGGGAAAAAAGTAAGTTCATAAACATGAAAACATGATCCAAAAGAATATAAAAAGATAAAGAGGATGGAATTATGGGGAGTAGGAAAGATGATGATGGTGGGTGGAGAGAGAGAGAGAGAGAGAGAGAGAGAGAGAGAGAGAGAGATGACATCAGTGTGTTGGTTTAGTTGCTCGTTGTGCTATGGCTCCCCCTGCGGCTTATTTCATTTTATTACACATGTGCTTACACTGAATTACTGCCACACACACACAGAGAGACAGAGAGAGAGAGAGAGAGAGAGAGAGCCCACCTGTGCTGTAATGAGTTTTTTGCTCTTGGGTTGATTTTTGTCAGGAAACTCCTCTCCAAAGCACAGGTCAATCATGTAGCGTGGCTCCGGCCCCCCTGCCTGCAAGTGCTGATGTAACTCTACACACACACACACACACACACACACACACACACACACACATACAAACACAAAACGAAAAGATTAATCAATTTAATTAACTTTGTAATCTCGTTACACATATAGCATCATAATGACCCCAGGATGGACAGACAGTGAGAAAAAAGATGACATGAAGACGAATTAAAGAAAATGTGTGGGGGTACGGGGGCAGATAGAGAAGCAATATACAGAAAGCAAAAGCAGGGATGGATGGGGAGCATGAGGTATAAACAGAGGAAGCAAGAAAGGACAGAAAGGAATTAGAAAAGTAAGGGGAAAAGAGAAGAGGAGATAGTAGTGGGAGAGGGAGAGTGGAAGAGGAGACGAAGGGTATCGAGGAAAGGGGGGAAGACAGGATGAATAGATACGGTGAACGTGGAGGGATAGATGGGAAGAAAACAGAAGGAAAGTGTAGGGAGGAACTGAGAAGAAACAGGAGGTGAGAGGACAGGAAAGAAAAAAGAAAGAGGACAGAAGGTAAGAGGAAGAAGGGAGTGGACAGAAAGCGGATGAATGGAAGTAGAGATAAATAAGAGAAAGGAAGGGTGATGGGAAGTGATTAAAAGAGGGATGGATAGAGTGAGAGAAAGAAGAAGAAATAGACACTTTCTGATACACAGCTACTTTCTATTATTATATACTACTGGGGGAACAATACGATCTGATTGGTTCGCTATCTTGGGATAATAAAAATATTCCACCTCCCAAATTTGGAATAATTCATTCATTCATTCATTCATTCATTTTCTTATAATAATAATCCTAATTAGGGTTGCGGGGAGGCTGGCGCGCATCTCAGACGACTCTGGGCGGGGGCGGGGTACACCCTGAACGGCTCGCCAGGCCATCGCAGGGCCAACACACACACAACCATTCACACACACTCTCACACCTCGGGGCGAATTGGAACAGCCAGTCAGCTACTGTGCATGTTTTTGAACTGTGGGAGGAAACCGGAGTACCCAGAGGAAGCCCACGCAAGCACAGGGAGAACATGCAAACTCCACACAGAAACGCCCCGAGCGCGGGAATCAAACCCAGGGACTTCTTGTTGTGAGGCAGACGTGCTAACCACGCCTCCACGGCGCCGCCCAACTCGGAAGAATGTTTGAATCAAAATGTCTGAGACCAAAGTTCACGGTCTCACTGATTCCAAAATCATAGAATGTCGACTACATGCTGTCCCCAAAAAAAGGAAGAACACTAAACAAGTTGGCTTTTTTTTAACTTTAAATGATTTTTAAATGATGTCATAATGACGTGCACATGTCCACTGTCACATTTAAAAAAATATAAAAATGAATCATAAAAAATCTCATTTTAGTTTTCTCTTCTTATGTTCCTGTGTAGAATACACTAAAACACTGAATCAGTTTCAGAAGATGCTGTAATAGCACGACCCCATATAATGCTTTAAAAACGAAAAAGGAGGTCATAAATATTGTCGTTCCGTCTCACGGACTATTCCAATAATCTGATTGATTGATTGATTGATTGATTGCTTGCACCCAGCACTAATAAACTCTTCTTTTACCATTACACTGTTATAAGAATACCTAACAACCTAAATACCTAACAACACCCCCCCCCCTGTGTTTTGCTGAGGTACACATGCTACGCCTTGGATGCCGGTGATCCTGATCCTCCTGATCCTTCTGCTCTGTGAG
>JBCNYH010000003.1:33137242-33155379 GCA_039654325.1 Tandanus tandanus
TATATGTGTGTGTGTGTGTGTGTGTGTGTGTGTGTGTGTATTTAAATTTATTTATTTATTTATTTATTTATTTTTTTAAAGTTAAATCTGCTTTTAAAAAAATGAAGAATGAAATAAAAGAAAACCACTGGAACAGCACAGATATTGAGAAAAGGGAGGTGGTGCTCAGTAATACAAAGAGAGAGAGAGAGAGAGACCTGCGAAGGAAGAAGTGATGATGTCATCTTTATACGGGAAGCGAGTGAGAAATATGGACGAGTGGGAGGGAAGAAAAAGGAGGGGGGAAGGGAAAAGGGAGGACAGAGATGGGGGGAGTGGAGATTGAACGAGAGAGAGAGAGGCAGAGAGAGTAAGTATTTTTTCCATCACTGCAGCATCACAGCAGAAGGTGTGAACCACCCACTGGACCAGAGAAGTACAGAGAACGAGAGAGACAGAGAGCAGGACAGGGACTGAGAGAGAGAGAGAGAGAGACTGGGAGAGAAAGGTGTGTCACTGTAGCGTGAGAAGAAGAGGACAAAACGGCTCGTCCTCATCATTACCTGTAAAGGTAAAGGTAAGACATTTTACATGCATCAGAGAGCAGAACAATGGGTGTGCATGTGTGTGCATGTGTGTGTGTGTGTGTGTGTGTGTGTTTGTGTTTGTGTGTGCACATGCATGCAGGAAAGAAAATGTGTTGATGCACGATGAGAGTGAGAGAGATGCTGGTGTGTTAGGTGAAGGCGTGGTGCTCCATACTGTTCTATACAGACCGTATCTTTTGTCTTTTCTTTTTTTTAATCCTTACGTGACTAATATTTTATCACAATTTTCAATGTTATCACAATATCATATTTTTAAAATACTATCCTAAAAAATAAACTTTATTATTCTCTATTCAAATTGTTGCCTCCCTGGCTGGTCTCCTCCTCAACAGGGCGCAGCATAACCGCCATGACAGTTCAGAGTGTCTCCAATAATATTAATAATATAATAAAACTCTGATTGTGATATTATCTGTTTACAGTAATTATAGTAATCGCTTAAATCTATCAATATGTTTAGAATTATAAGTGTAGACTAAGGTATGTACAGTATATAAATAAAATAGAAATATACATGAATAAAATAAAGATATACATCAATCTTACATCTAAGACGGACATTAAAATAACCAGGACATTATTATTAATAGTATAAATTATGACTGCATAATAATAGCAATAATAATGCTATAAACTATTGCTATAGGTTATATATACAGTATATAGTTATGGTCACGCCCCATCATGACGATTATGATGGTATTATAAAGCACGAGAAAAGGTCAGTTAATCATTGTGTTGTTTAACCTAGGCAGTGTTTATTTTATGTAAATTTTACATATTTATGTATATGATATTTAAAAGTTTATTTGCCTATATATACACAAACTATAAAGATAATACAGATTATTTGTCTGTTTGTTTGATTGTGATATTTATTTATTTATTTATTTACAGTATCTCACTGATGTCAGTGATGCTTTGATGATGCGTTTGATATAGCCGGGTTGGGTTGGGTTGGGTTGGGTTGGGTTGGGTTGGGTGGGTGGGGGGGGCTTAGGGAGGTTGGGTGTTTGTGTGTTTGAGGTCAAAGGTTACTGAGGAATTTCATTTTTCAGATATTTCAGAAGGTCCATCCATATAGTGTTTATTCGATATCTTTGTATTAACAATTGTATGGATTTTAAATTTAAAACACACACACACACACACACACACACACACACACACGAGACTGTGTCTTGTCACTTTGTTGTAAATGAATGTCACAGAGAGAGAGAGAGAGAGAGAGAGAGAGAGAGAGAGAGAGAGAGAATTCCCCTCATAGTTCAGAATAAAGAGCTCATTCTGCTCCGAGAAAAAAATTATGGAAAAACAGCTGCCTGAGAAAAAATTACTACTATTACTATTATTTAAAATAATAATAAATAAATAAATAAATAAATAAACCCTTCTCACAATATGTGAGAATCGGGAATGAATAAAATGCATTTAATAGGGAATGTAATTAAAATAATATAAAGTAAACATTCACATTAAAATATTCACCAATTCACCCCAACATTCAGAACAAAGGCACCATAGACTTCTGTATAACGTACAAGTTCCTGTGAACTGGAATACACAGCAATAAAAGCACGTGTGTGTGTGTGTGTGTGTGTGTGTGTGTGTGTGTGTGTGTGTGTGTGTGTGTGTGTGTGTGTGTGTGTGTGTGATTCACTTAGAATGAGTGTTTCCAAACATTTGACTGTTACTGTATATCTATATCGATGACTTCTACATTATCGAGTCAGTAAAGTGACGCCCACTTCACAGCAAGGGTTCAAGCCCCGGGCTTGGCGAGGGCGTTTCTGTGTGGAGTTTGTATGTTCTCCCTGTGCTTGTGTGGGTTTCCTCAGGATACTCCGGTGTGAATGTAACTGTGAATGGTTATATGTGTGTGTTGGCCTTGTGAAGGCCTGGTGAGCTGATCAGGGTGTACCCTGCCTTTGCCCAGAGTTGACCGGGATGGGCTCCAGCCTCCCCGTGACCCTAATAAAGGATAAAGTAGTTCGCGAAATAAAATGAAATGCAAAATGCTTGTTAGCCATTAGAGAAAGCGGCAGATTACATAATAGAACACTTCAAACAAAAACACAATGTGATTATCGACCAATCACATGGCGACAGCACCATACATAAAATCCTACCGAAACAGACCACGAGCGCCAGGTAATGCTCATATCAAACATCAGAGCGAAGAGAAAGTGTGATCTCTGGGACTGTAACTGTGGTGTGGTTGTTAGCATTTCAAAAACTACTGATTGTTTAATTAGAATAATTTATGGTGTAATTAGTATAGCATCCAGATCACCTTAATGGTGTCTATTTACAAGTCAACAGCCGATGTGTTTTATCTTCCATTATCAGTTTCTTTTGGCTGAATACCAGGTTTCCTAATGAAACCACCCCAGCTCACAGGCTTGGTATCTCTTATTCACTTGTTTTACATCTTGTTTAGCTTCTGTGTGTTTGTCAGCACAACACTGATTCACATTAAGAAGAAAAGTCTGAGAACAAGTGTTAAGAAATGGAAGGAGGTATACGATTCCAATAGAGATAAAACTAGGGTAGAGCATTTTATTTCGCAACAGTTTTTCTTTGCTCGTGTCGTCCATAACTGTGTTCATGGCCACCATCTTTTTATGATGATAGTTCTGCACTCTGGCCTCGAGATGGCATGCGTGCTATGTTTCCTTTCTCCAGATAATTATGCAATGACACCTGCATACAGGAGTAAGCAAATGGTTTCAGTGAGACACCCTTAAAATCTTCGCCTTATTTCCAAGCGCTATACTGTATTTCGTGTTTATTTAATATGCTTGGCAAGTGAATGGGCCCCGTTCAGGAAAGCTAAGAAATGATCTTGCTGTCTACTTCGGGTCCGTTGTACTAATCATGTATCACTTTGATCCAACATTTCCTCAACTTTTACAACCTAATGCAAGCTAAAAGCTTTTTGTACTGAGAAAGAGGAATAATAAAAGCATTCTAAATTATCTAACGATAAAGCTCCTAACCTCTAAATGCATGATAGTCTTCTGATAATAAATAATGAATGGCTTGTGGTATGTGATAGCCGTGCAGTGATTTAGAATTGAGTCCATGTGCTGCTACTGTATGGGCTTTTAGTAAAATGTTCTGTACGCCAAAATGAAAGAACACTGTCTCTACACCTCGGGGCTCTGTTTGAATTCGTACGCATCATTAGTGAAATGACGAAATTATAGATTGTGGATTTGAAAATAAACGTTAAAAACTTACATTGAAAGCCAACTGCTAGAGCCAGCAGGACATCAGAACACTGCTAACTCGTGAGGAGGTTTGTGGATGTTGAAGACATGTTCATTACTGCTAATTTAACTTAATGAGAGGGTATTAGTGGCATTACTATTGAACACACACACACACACACACACACACACACACACACACACACACACACCAGTAAAAGTAATCTCATTATGCACACCAGATCATGCTATTGTGTATTGAATTACACCACAGCGCTGGATTCTGGATTCTGCTTCATCATAAGGTGTTGAGTCATGTTCCATAACAGCAGCCCTGACAGCAGTTTCAGCTGCAGATGGAATGCAGATATCTGTTTTTTTCTTCTTCTTTAAATTAGATAAAGAGTTTAAATAAACAAACTTAGCCTTAGCCTTTGGTCATTTTTTATTTATGTGACACTTTATTTAACTGACAAAATCACATGGAAAATATTTTTCGATATTTTTACTGACCAACTTCATTGCGTTTTATGCAATTAAACAAAGTTAGATTTTGATGCCTGCAGCACACTCAAGTATAGTCAGACGGGCTCGGAAGTACTTTGTCAATTAGAACAATCCGCTGCATTAAGATATGCAACATGATACAGTTTTCCGCCCTCGATAGCTTCCGTCTTGCATCAATATCACCATAAATCGTCAGTACGCTGGCCCTGAGTTCATCTCAAATGGACCTAAAAACAGTGGAACCATGTGTTGTGCTCAGATGAGTTATGCATGTTCCAGAATGAAAAAGAAGAGTCCTTGTTTCCAAAGATAAAAATGACCATCCAGAGTATTATCAGCAAAAGGTGCAAAAGCCAGTATCTGTGATGGTATAGGGAGCATCAGTGCCCAAGGCATGGGTGAGTTGCATATGTGTCTGTGAAGGTACCATTTACGCAGAGGCATATTTTGGGATTTTATATTCCATCAAGGCAACATCTCTTCCCAGGAGGTCCATGTTTACTTCAGTGTGACAATTTCAGGCCTCATTTTGTACAAGCTACAACAGTGTGGATTCATAGAAACAGAGAGTGTGTGTGCTTGACTGGCCTCCTGCCAGTCCACTTCTGTCTGCTATTGAATATGTATGGCACATCATGAAGAGGAGAATCAGACAGTGGCAACTATGGACTGTTGGACAGCTGAAGTCTTGGATCAAGCAAGAATGGACAAAAATTCCAATTACAAGACTGCAACCATTCGTATCCTCATTGATAGAACAACTTAAAAAAGTAATTTAAAAGAAAGGTGATGTAACACTTTGGTAAATATGCCTCTGTCCTAGCTTTTTCAAGTGTGTTACAGGCAGCAAATTTTAACTTTGTTTATATTTACAAAATAGATACAATTTGGAAAATATCCCAACTTTTCTGTTAATAGTGTACATGTTTAAAAACAGACAAAATCGTGTTTGTCTGTACTGTTATTTCATTAGTCAGTACATGAGTATTCGTTGTGTAATCTGTTTTTCTAAAAGCCATTTGATGAAGACTTGCCTCTGAGTGACACTGAGAGCAAAACATCCTGGAAGAGTGAGCTTCAGAATCAATCAGAACACTTTATTGATCCCGGAGGAAATCGTGTATTATTTTGTGTTCAATTTACCCTGATGTTTGGATTAAAATGGGGGTATTTACGGAACATAGGTTGAAATGATGTTGAAATAACATACATACATACCAAGTATAGATATACAGTATGTTAGGACGATGTAAACGCTCAAATGAAATAAATGCTAACAAGTAAAATGGTAATATGACGCATAGGTACAATATGCAAATACATCAGAGATGTTGAATTGAATTATATTAAAAAGGACATTTTCGGTTGAAGTTAGACGGTTGACATGGTTTTGAAAGATCATACTTTCATACATCATGAAAGGATAAAGATATGCTAAAATAAGTTGTGTGTTAAATTTAAGTACAATATATAACGTACAAGGTATAAGTACAGGTATAATATCTGTAAAGAGATAGAGCTGAGGTGTCTGATGAGATTTGATATACAATGGTATACAATTACATACAAGTTAAAATGAGACTAAGATAAAATTAGATATAAGGGGAAATGCTATATTCTATACTGTATGTTAAATTAAGGTACACATTATATTAAGGTCAGCTATACACTGCCCACCCAAAAAAAAGTCCTGCACTCTAATACATTGTTGAACTGCTTTTAGTCTTGATTACAGCAAGTAATCACCATGACACTGTTTGATCAAACTTAAGTAACATCACAACATTTATTAACATCCAGAGTTGGGTTAATTTTTCACCGACATTTTGAATTGATGAGGAGGGAAATCGAACCACTCCATAAAGTCTTCTCCAGCACATCCCAAAGACTTTCTGAGCCCCAATGTTATATCCGTACCATCAGGGAAGAAAAAGTCCATTGATGTGATAACCTGCTCATTCAGTACATTCAGCTCAATCAAGCACTCTAATCAAGGATAAAGGCGCGCCAACAAAATATTAAAGAAGGATTCTTTTTTGGCTGGGCAGAGGATAAAGATCACATTTCTATTTCTTTGAAAAACAATACTTACATTTTGTGTAATGTTTAATAGATGTTCAGGTTTGGTATTGTAAAAATGTGTAATATTATTCACACTATTCGTTCCAGAAATTGACCCGGTCGGTACATTCCTCTGTGTATTGGTCTCTCTAATGTTTTTGGTCAGTCAGAGCTTGAATTTGTGAAGAATCAACAACAACAACAGTGCACACATTAACACTTAGACCCAAGTCCCATTATTTTACAGTACAGTATGAGTACTATGTGTGTGTGAGGAAGAGAGAGAGAGAGAGAGAGAGAGAGTACAGTAATGTCCTTCAGTGTGTGAGAGTCTGTTAAAGAGACCTACACTGAGTGATATTTCATCGACGCAGAGCTGAAAGGGGTTTTATTCCATGTTTGCATTCTTCACTTGTTCCAGGAAATGTTCACACTCAAGCTTTTGAGAGCTCCGGCATAAACACTGCACCGTCCCGATGGCAGAGTGACCCGTAAAACCGCAGATTTAACCACAGTTCCAAGTGCATTTTTGAGGACAGACTATACACGTTACTCATATGGCATCTTCAGTTCAAGCAAATTCTTTTGAATCATTTTTAATCTTTAAGAGCTACGCGATATATACTGAAATGAGGTATACAGTAACTCACTGAAGTTTAAATTAGGGAGATACTAAAACTTAGCTGTAGGTTTAAATGATTCTGTCTTGAAATGTTGTATATGTTAAAATAATGTATATTTAGAAATGAGGTACAGGTTGAATAGAGGTGTACACTGAAATTAATTAATTCATTTCATAATTTGCAGAACCGCTTAATCCTACTAGGGTGGCAGGGAGGCTGGAGCCTATCTCAGCCAACTCTGGGCGAAGGTGGGTTACACCTTGAACAGTTCGCCAGTATATCACAGGGTCAACACACACACTCAAACACAAAACCATTCATACCTAGGGGCAATTTTGAACAGCCGATACTGCACATATACTGTGCATGTCTTTGGACTGTGGGAGGAAATTGGAGTACGCCGAGAAAACCCACACAAGCATGTGGAGAACATGGGAACTACACACAAAGACGCACTCGCCGAGCCCGAGACCTTCTTACTGTGAGGCGGTCGTGCGAACCACAATGCCACCGTGCCGCCCTTGGAATGAATTAAAATGTTGAAATGGTAAAAAGGCAAAGTCTGTTGGGCTGTTTACACCCGAGCCTATTGGCTCATCAGAGCCGGAGCTTATCCCGGTTTCTGTAGCATGAAGCAACTAGGAGCTCAACTCCTCCTGGATGGGACGCCACTCCATCGCAGCTTACCTTCCCAGTATTTTTTTTTTTCTGGGACCCATTTTTACTGCTAGGTGGACAGAGGCACACAAGACCTCGCCCAGTAATCTTAACACGGTGGGGGTCTAACAGGGATTCGAACCCGTGACCGTGAGGCCGTCTCGCTACAGACCAGTCAGGTGGTGTCCCGAGAAGCCACTCAGATACTTAGCTCCTTGAATGTTGTCTGACAGGAGAGGAAACTGATGCGGTCTTCCGCTGCTGGAGCTCATCCACCTCAGGGTTTGGTGCGGTGTGCATTCTGAGATGCTTTTCTGCTCACCAAAGCTATTAAGAGTGATTATTTGAGTTCCTACAGTAGACTTCCTGTCAGCTTCGATCAGTCTGGTCATTCTCCTCTTATCTCTCAGCATGCAGACCGTCCATGCACAGGATTTTTTTTTTATTATTGTTTGCTTTTCACACCAGTCTGCCTGAACTCTAGAGACCGCTGTGTTTAAAAATCCCAGGAGATCAGCAGTCTCTGAGATACTCAAACCAGCCCATCTGGCCCCGTCAACCATGTCACGCTTACAGTCAAAGAGATCACAGTTTCTCCACATTGTCTGATGTGGTGTTTGAAGATGAACTTGAACTGAAGCTCTTGACCTCCTGTCTGTACGGCCGTGTTGCTGTTAAATGAAAGATTGATTGGATGACGAAAGAAATGAACAGTTGAACATGTGTTCCTATTTAAGTGGCTATTTGTAATATGTACAGTGTGAGGTCTAACTCCGCCCCTTTCGCTAGCCCCACCCTTTATTGTAATCTCAGCCATGCAGAAAGCAAGAGACAGACGGGAAAAGAGAACGAGTGAGAGACAGAGGTGTGGAGCAAGTGGGGGATGGGATGATGGGGGTGGGATTGCGGGAGAAAAAACTGCTGTGTGCTGCAGGAGTCAGACGGTTGCTATGGATACTGGAGTGGAGGGAGCGGCATCTTACATATGCACACACTCAGAACCGAGCACACACACACACACACACACACACACACACACACACACACACACACACACACACACTTGGCATAATATATATACACATTCTGTCATTTCCACAGACTGGATTAAATCCTGATAACATCTGCACACATCCCACACTGTCAATTAAAGCATGCTCACTTCAGTGAGTTCGTTGTATATCAGTTAATTGAATCGTGTCTGCTTTCTTCATCTTTCCGCTTCTTAACAAAATATTCAACCCGCACACACACAGGGGTCTTGTTTTAAATCATGAGCCACATCTTTGTAACTCAGAATGAATACACAAATCTCAGCCTTCCTTTTATTCCTTTAGGATTTTTGTGATAAGTTTAGCTTTAAACGTGTTAATTCTGACTGATATTTACTATTTATGGTCATATTTAAGGTGATACTTTATATATGGCAATTTTTATTATTCAGGATTAAACAAAAAAGTTATGTGTGAATTTTCATGGAATGTCTACCAGAGGCGGCGCTTTGGACAAGGAAGGCCGCATCAGATTTTGGAAATGATTTTTTTTAAGGATTCTTTAACGTTATGACAAAAGACGTTTGTTTTTTTTTTTGGTTTTTTGGACATTTTGTTTCATATGGGGAGTCCTAGGCTCGGTGGAGGTTTGCGCTCTCTGGGGGTTTTTGTTTCTTCTGTTTTTGTTTGTCAAATATTTAGATATTCAAACAACGGTTTAATATCAGACAACATCAGCCCGAGTAAACACAATATGCAGTTTTTAATGATTTTATTTACTACACACCAGCAGGTCATGTTTCTTATGTAATTGCGCTCTCAGTTACACAATTAGCTAATTAACCAAGATGAATTGATAATTGCATTGAATTAGACTAGGCACACCCAGGTTTGGTAACTGCAGCCTTGCTGAATTTGAACATTACTCCATTTAAATAGGCTAAACGCTAACGAGCAATCTCTGTGCTAGCCTTCAAAAGAAATTCTGGAAAAACGAAGAGAAAGAAAGTTAAGGAAGTGTATCAGTCTGGAACGGATTATGGCTCTGGGTTCGCAGTAAATCACAGTAGGAAACATTATCTGTAAAAAGGAGAAATCATCGGAACAGTGGTAATTACTCCCAGAAGTGACCAGCCATCAGCCATAAAAATTCCTCCAAGAGCACACTGCCAATTCATTCGGGACCCGGACAAACAATTAACGATGTGCAGGCCTTGCTTTCCTCAGATAAGGTCATCATTTAGGATTCCACTTTTAGAAAGAACACAGAGTTAACTAAGAGGAACGTCAAGCTTTTCTCTCGCATTTCTCACAATAAATAAATTGATAAATAAATTAGAGTGGCATTAATAGAGTGCGAGGTACCTCCATCATCCAGCATCTTTCTCTATTTGTTTATCACTTTTTGAAAAACCAAAGGGGACCAAAGTTCAGATTATGGTTTTTGTTGTTGTTGTTGTTGTTGTTGTTTTTTACCACCCTGCGACATCCTACCTGCGGAGCTTTGTGCACTATTTCTAATTTTACTAAAACCAGTAAACAAACAAGCAAAAAAACTCTTTATACTTTAAGACCAAATATGAAATTAAAGAATTAAGTAAACGGCTTTAACAATCAAGAGTTTACAACAGCTGTGATCTGGTTGTGAAGTCAAACTTTCAAATACAGTACAAAATACAATAAAAACCAAATCTGTAATTTGTAAATTCACATTAACCTTTATTCGGCTTTGGGACCGAAAGGTCGCTGGTTCGATTCCTGAACCAGCAGGAAAAATGTGTGGCAGTGGGGGAGTGAGCTGCACCTTCCCTTCCTCCACCTTCATGGCTGAAGTGCCCATGAGCAAGGCACCGAACCCCCAACTGCTCTCTGGGCGCCCCAATGTGTGTGGCAGCCCACTGCTCCGAGTGTGTGTGCTCACTGTTTATGTGTGTGCTCACTTTGGATGGGTTAAACGCAGAGGCAATAATTTCCCTTGCAGGATTAATACAGTATAGCAACAAAAAAAAATCAAAAGCAATGGAATTTTGTGTTGTGGTCACATGAGTGCAGCTTGTTTTTGGGGGGAAATGTACATTAAGTTCTCCATGCCAAAGATGAAAACTACCATCCAGGTTATTATCAGGGACAAGTGCAAAAGCAGTATCTGTGAAGGGATGGGGTGCATCATTACCCACAGCATGGGTGAGTTGCCTATGTGTAAATGTACCACTGATGCAGAATCATATACTGGAATTTTGCACAATGGTAAAAATATGTGTTGAGTGTGTTGCAGGCATCAAATTCTAGCATTGTAAGAGGGTGCACCAGTAAGTATAAGGGTGTATACATGTACCAGAAGAGAATATTACGTGGTCATGTGTGTACAATTGTGTGTATGTTTGGGAGACATCTGTGTGTATGTTTGGTAAATGTAAATGTAATGTAATGTAAATCTCATCTGCCTGCTGAGCTTGAAAGCGTGTCTGTGATAAAAGCACCAGCCCTGAGTGATATTTCATAGACACACAGCTGAAAAGGGTTTTATTCTGTGTTTGCATTCTTCACTTGTTCCAGGAAATGTTCACACTCGAGCTGAGGATAGATCTCACACAGAACAGGTCATGAAACCCCAGCTTCTACTCCGTATACATGCGTCAAGATATTTTTGTATTCACTATTCACAATTTTTTTTTTTTTTTTTTTTTGTAAATCACTGAACTGTTGCAGTGCTGAACTGATGACCCTGAAACTTGTTTACAACACTAGCCTTGGTCTTTATACTCAGAAATAAGAGTATGCGCCTGGCATTCTTGGTTGCAGTGTTTATTTAAATTCTTCCTCATGCTGAGTTGCTCGGTGTGTAAATGAAAGTGAGGCTTGTTAGTCATTTATTACAATTCTTTGACATTTTAAGCAGCGTCATGGTGCTATGAATCTCTGGAGGTCTTTTTCCTCAGCAGTCCCTGATGCATTGGGATGTAAATCATGTCCATGCTGTTTTTGTAAGTAAAAGCCGTGCACTGAGGATGTCATTGAATATTTTGGTGAAAAAGCATGACAGAGTATTTTATGAAGTGTTCATGCACTCTGTCCACACTCATGGATGATCCATTCAAGTTGTTTTTACACTGGAGGTATCCAGTCTCAAAGAATTTGTCGCCTTGTTGTTGTTGTTGTTGTTGTTGTTTTTGTGCACAGTTGGTTCTAAAGTCCTTCTTCTCTGTTATTAATGATCAGATCAGAATCACATGAAACCTGGCAGACTTGTTCCCATGGGCGGTAGCTGGAATAGATTTTCGAACCAGGACCAGAATTATGACGTCATCGCTGAAAAATTTCACTGTCCAATTGTTCCATGATACGTGGACAAAATCAAACAAAATTTAGCAACCTTATTATTATATTATATTAATATATAGCTATTGCTATATATGCTATCTGTTATTACTGTCCGGAATCGCACAAAAACTTAGCAGGATTATACCAGATGGCCTGATGAAAAATTTTATGGAGCCAGAATTTGGATTCTCAAACTGCAAACTGAATAATTGAGACTATCATCTATGTAACGAGATTCAAATGTGTCACAGATTTACCTCTAGTGTGTAGCTCAGTTGAGTTTATTTGATTTGATTAGAGTTTAAGGCTGTTTGTCTTTAGGAGGGTTTCCATGAACCTGCATCATGTGCAGTTAGAAAGTGCGAAGTACAAAATGAGTAATGAAAACTGTTCCGATGTTCTCAACTACTACAAAAACATTTAGTGTATCTGCTTGCATGAGGTGGATTTTTGGATGACTTGGCAAAGCATTTTTTTTAAATACTGAAATTTAATGATAGGACACGAATCACTGTGTCAACACGTCTCTGGTCTTGGAGATCTAATGTTGTGTTTATAAAGACTATGGTACGAGGAGAAAAGCCAGAAAATAACATCAGCAAACAATTTGCAATTGTGTTTTATCAACATTTTTTAAATATTCCTTCTATTTTGCACAATAATACAATGAAACCTCACCTGGTGTCACTGTTTACTAACTTCCGACGTAACATAAAAAAAAAAAAAAAAAAAAAAGAAATTAAGAAGATTTTTGTTCATGACACTAGAGAACATCTTAGATTTTTCAGTTTTTTTGTGGATTTTGTTGTTGTTGGTTTTTTTTGTTTGTTTGTTTTAATATTTTATATGGGGCATGATTTTTTTTTTTTTTTACTTTTGGCCTCAAACAAGTACTAAACATCTCTTATTGATATAAGTTTTTTCTGTAAGCTGATATTTTTGGCATGCAGTTTTCACTTCGTTGACAATATATTTACTTTTTAATATTTTCTATTTTAAAAGATTCATATATCATGCAATTTTAAGCGTCGAACAAATGCAAACAAATAACAAACAAACAAACAAACAAATAATTAAATCTAAAAGAAATAAAATGTAAATAAGCTAATAAATAATTTCTGCATGAAAGTGCTACATTATTCACCTTAAAGATTTTTTTCCAGAGTAAAATAAGAGACCCGTGTTGTGATATTCTGTACACTGTTTAATTTCAGGGTACTTGAGAAAAGGAAGGGGTAAACAAAAGAAAGGGACAAAACAAAAACACAGCCCTCCATAATAAGCTGGATATTAATAAAAGAGATTTATCACAGAATGGAAATGATTTGCTTGTAGGACGTTATCATTTTGGTGTGATAAAGAAAGAGAGAGAGAGAGAGAGAGAGAGAGAGAGAGAGAGAGAGAGAGAGATCTTATTACAGGTCAAGAGTAAATGTGGCTAGAAATCTTTAGGTTGTTGTTTGGTTTTAATCTATCAGTTGTCATAGAGAAGAATGTCCTAATGAAGAGGGTGAAAAAATACAGACACAAAGGAGATAAGGAACCTCATTTCCCTCTCGTTTTTATTCCGAGGGCCCCTTTAGGGGTCACTAGATCACGGCTGGTTATTAAGTTATCATGGAAAAACATCCGCTGGGAATAGGAAACTCATTAAAAATATAAAACACAGGCGGTGCGTGTGAAATAATGGCGACGTTTCATGCCTTGCTGTCACACTGGATCAGACACTGCCGGAATTACACAACAACATACCAGCTTCGGGACAGGATGAATAATTAACTCTTTGTGTGCAGGTCCATTTTGCTTTGTTTTTTTATTTTATTTTATTTAATTTTTTAGGATTTGCAGCACATTTTTAAAGAGTGTGGTGCATACAGAGGGTTCGAGATAAGGATCTTGTTTGTGCTCGCAGCTTTAATTATGACTCCATTTATATAAAACTTAACGTAGTTCTACATCTCTGGATGAATTTGGTGTAAATTTGTCCAAGCTTTTGTATCATGATGACATCACACACCCGCGTATGAGATATATAAATCTCATTTAACAGACAAGCAGGAAATTAGGCCCGTGACTGACTTCCTGCTTAATGCAATGAAGAGAAAAGGAAATGTGGAGCATGTCACCACAAATGGGTCTCAGTTCAAGATGGAGGGATTTGACATAGAGCCATATATATCACTCTTCTGCTGTCGCTGTACATACAGTGCCTTCATTAATCTGTAACGTATCCATCGCCAAAACAATTTAATATGAGTATCTCTGGAGTGGGAGGGACAAAAAAAAGGCACACAATGATGACGACAGCAGTGATTGGTTAAAATTGCTGTTTTAAAGTAATACTGCATTTGACTCATCATCATCATCATCATCATCATGATCATCATCATTTGCCAAACCGCTTAATCCTGCTACTAGGATTGCGGGGGGGGGGGGGGGCTGGTGCCCCTCTCAGCTGACACTAGGCGAAGGTGGGGTACACCCTGAACACCATTCACACTTCCATCTAAACCCGGGGGCAATTTGGACCAGCCGGATAACCTGATATCATCGTGCATACCTTTGGACTGTGGGAGGAAACCCGGAGAACCCAGAGGAAACCCACCAAACACGGGGAGAACATGCAAGGACGGAGAACAGTGACATAGTGGTTAACACGTGCACCTCACAGCAAGAAGGTATTTGTGATTTGATGTGAAGGTATGGGGTGTGTTTATGGAGGTTGCATGTCCTCCTTGTGCATGCATGGGTTTCCTCCAGGTACTCTGGTTTCCTCCTATAGTCCATTGACGTGCCACATTAGGCTAATTGCCTGTTCCAGATTGCCCCTAGGTTTGGGTGTGAGTGTGAATGTGAATGGTTTTTGAGTGTGTGTGTGTGTGTGTGTGTGTGTTGGTTCAGCGTTGGACTGGCAAGCTGTTCACGGTGTACCCCGCCTTTACCCAGATGTGGCTGAGATAGGCTCCAGCCTCCCCACTGTATTAAGCGGTTTGGCAAATAAATGAATTAATGAATGTTTCACCGAAATACGTCATTGTGGTTCAAGTGCAGTGCTCTGATGCATTTTCATTTAAACTGTAAAATATTGCCTTACGAGCAAAAGGTCAGCGTTGTCATGGAAACAAATGGTGCGACTCAAGATGGATACAAATGTTAGCATTCAGGGTGGGGTTAGCGTCCGTGCCTTGTTTGGTACCTTTATTTGTATGAACTGAACCATAAACATATAATGTATGTTACCAGCTTGATTAAAGAAAGTGTGCACTGGCTTTTGAAGTCTACTTCAAAAGATGCATGTCAAGTCAAGTAGCGATGTCATTCGGTCAAAATGAACAAAGAGATCTTCACACACACACACACACACACACACACACACACACACACACACACTCTGCTTGAGTAGTTGCAGCTTCAGCACAGGAAGCAGGCCATTGTCCTGAGGTTCATCCCACATCTGTCTCCTGGGAAAAAGGGGAGGAATACATTTCCACTCCAGCCAGATTACTGACCTCCAGCAAGGTCACAGAAGGACGCTTTAAGATGCTGCTAGGACAGATATCACGTTTCTCCAGCGAGATGATAAACACGTTACCAAGAAGCATACAGTCACTGTCGTTCGCAGCGCTTCAGGTTTTTTGTTCTGTAATAACGCTCTTTCCTCTTCTAATGTTCATAATATCGAATTTTATAATCAAAACTAATAACTGTAGCTCACCAAGGGCGAGGTGGATATCACTGAATAGTTTCCGAGACGGAACAGCAAGAGAAGCATTCAGTGACATCCACCAACCCTGAGGTGAATAATTGTTTTAGTATGAACTACACAGGACCCTAAGAAGAAAAAAAAAAGCTGAAACGAGATTTTAATGGCTTAATTTTACATTTTTATTTGATTCAAGCATTAACTGAGTCTGATCTGGATAATTCTCCATAATATTCAGAAGCTGAACTCAATAACTGTTTTATTATTCAATCGAAATATTTTTACCGTCATGTTACTACACTGTGTCTATTATTGTGAGATAGAAGACCAATCAGATTGCACCATTCCTGTGTAGTATACACTCACTCACTCACTCACTAACTCGTTGGCCAGACCACTTAATCTTGTTAGGGTCACAGGGAGGCTGGAGCCTGTCTCAGCCGACTCTGGGTGAAGGCAGGGTACACCCTGAACAGCTTGCCAGGCCATCGCAGGGCCAACACGCACACAACCCTTCACACTCATGCTGATACACAGGGGCAATTTGAAACAGCCAATTAGCTTGATGTGTACGTCTTTGGACTGTGGGAGGAAACCAGAGTACCTGGAGGAAACCTAGCAAGCAATGGGAGAAGATACAAACTCCGCACAGAAACACCCAAGCCTGGGACTCGAACGCAGGACCTTCTTGATGTGAGGGGGACGTGCTAACCACTATGCCACGATGCTGCCCTGTCCACCAATCAGAAGTGAGAAAATATTTTGAATGAATAATAATAATAATAATGTCTATCATTTTGAGATAGAAAACCAATCAGATCGCATCATTCCTGTGTAGTATATACCTGCTCACTCACTCGCTGGCCAAACCACTTAATCCTATTGGGGTCGCAGGGAGACTGGAGCCTATCTGGAGCCTACATCCTGAACAGCTCGCCAAACTCACTTAGGGGCTGCCCTTTCCACCAATCAGAAATGAGAAAATATTTTGAATGAATAATAATATTACTAAACCTATATATTTGCAATTGGTCTAAAGAGTCTAAAGGTCTAAAGAGTCCCAAATCTCAGAAATCCTTGAATCCTTGACACTGAATCAAAGGGAACGTTACAAAAATACACAACGTCATCATGTAACCTAATAAAGCTGCTGAATATGATTCGCCGTAAACTCTACTTCATTAATAAATAAAACAAATAGATGCAGCATGTTTATGCTTCACATCACTGGACTTTACACTGACGTTAAATGCACCAGGAGAGATTTCTTATGCTTGGCGTTTAAAAGATTTCAATCGATTCTTGTGTTTTTTTTTTTTTTTACAAAGCTTTCGAGTGAAAATTGGATTTATATTTATCTTCCATATTGACTCGTATGAATAATTTAAATCCATAATAATCCCTTTAAATGAGTGTTTAAGTGAAGATGCGGCAATGACCTTCAGCTTCCGGTAAACAAGATGAGCCTTGGAAAGTCACCCCTTGAGCACCTTTTAGAAAACGTAACCTTTAAACTCAGCTCCATAATTATTGGCACCCCTAGATAAGCTTATGGTAAAGTGTTTCATTATCGTGTTCGTTAGCTTTATTTCACACCAAAAAGTATAATGTCCTAAATGATGTTAATTGATTGTAATCAAAAATAATAAAGTCCTGTGTCACGATTATTGGCACCCCAGCACTTCCCCTACAGTGCCTGGTGAGATCAAGAGATTAACAGATAGGTAGGGTTCACGGGAATCGCTATGGTCATGCCAAAATCCTGATGTTTGTATGTTGTTTGTCCTGCTGAAAGTTCGAGTCGCAACCCTGTGAAGTGTAATGCCTTCTTCCAGTGAATACAGAAGTGGGATAATTGACATTCCTCAGTAGGGAAACGCACGAATGTCTTCATGAATGACTGCATGTGATTAATATGAGTGTTTAATTCATATTAGTGTTTACAAACTCATGGGTTTAACTGTTTTAATGGACCTAAAATTTATAATGCTATCAGTTCTTCTAAAGTCAGGAAGTGATTATTTTATTTACTGTACACAGTGTAAGTGGCCCTTATAACATGATGATAAATGCTGAACTAAGGGTTGATTCACACAGTTTCGTCCAACACAGCATTACTTTTTTTGGAAGAAGCAATCAGGTTTGCATCTTTATTATTTTATAATAATAATAATAATAATAATAATAATAATAATAATAATAATAATAATCTGTGATGGCCTGGCGAGCTGTCCATGGTTTACTCTGCCCTCGCCCAGAGTCGACTGATATGGACGCCAGCCTTCCTGCGACCCTAGAAGCGGTTCAGAAAATGGCTGAGTGATGATAATAATAATAATAATAATAATGCCAAAAATAAATAAAGAAATAACACACAGATTAAAAATAATAATAATAAAGAAACATCCTCACAGCATCACAGAACCTCCACCAGTCTTAACACCTTTCTATATATCCATTTATACAGTTTATAT
>JBCNYH010000003.1:33168821-33183669 GCA_039654325.1 Tandanus tandanus
AGAGGGGGGGAGGGGTACGAGTGTAGAGAGAGATACGAGGGTTGTACATTTTGGTCTCTCTCTCTCCCTCTCTCTCTCTCTCTCTCTCTCTCTCTCTCTCTCTCTCTCTTACACACACACGCACACACACACACACACACACACACACACACATGCACAGCCTGGTTTCCATAACTTTAGGGGACAATACAAAGAGTTACATTCATTTTCTCTAGACTTACCACAACCATAAGCATTCCTTGCCTACCCTAACCCTAAAACGTGTCTTCACACCTAAATGATTTACAGTATGGGGATTTGCATTTTGTCTCCATAAGGAAGACAAGTCCCCACTGTGTAAACAGAGTTAGGTCCCCACAATGTGATGAATACTTAAAGTTCGAAGTTACTTAAAACGTCCTGATTTTTTTTTGTCTTTCACTATTACATCTTTCACTTGCCTGATATAAGTTGCACTGAGTGAATATAGATATATTTTTTGTGTGCCTTCATTTCTGCCTGAAAAGCAACAAGATGTAAATATTTTGAAGAGAGTGATTTTTTTTTTCTTTACCCAGTTGTTATTCCTATAGCTTTCAATAAGCAAAAAAAAAAATAAACTTTATACACATATAGAGATAAGCACGGTATTTAGCCTTAAATCGGTTGGGGGTCCAATCCCCAGTACCACCACTGTTGGGCCCTTGAGCAAGGCCCTTAACTGTCAGTTGCTCAGTTCTATAAGAAATGTTAATTTTAAGTCGCTCTGGAAAAGAGCGTCTGTCAAATGTCGTAAATGTAGTTCTCATTCTTCTTCCTCACACTGGTCTTGCGTCCAGTATTCGATGGGTGAAGGACGGTGTACTGATGCAGAATAGCACTTCAGGAAATCTTTCAGTTGCCGAAAATGAAGAGCTGAAATTTTACCATGGGAAATATCGCTGCTACGCATCAAACCTGCACGGCACGGCTGAATCGGACCTGATAGAACTCATCACTGAGCGTGAGTTTATCTTTGTCTCTTTTTTTTCTTATTGCACGTTAGCACGCATTAGCACTAGCGATTTTTTTTTAATACTAAACCCCTTTTTCTCTGTTATTTATTTAAATTAATCCAATGTTGAAATGTGACGTGAATCATGTGTCCAAAGTCATGTGACCGAGAGAGGTTCAAACGTAATAAGGTACAGTAATTAAAATGGGTTCAGTAGGACGCATGTTCCTTGGATGGACTCCGTTTATTAGGTAACATGGTGAACAGCACAAGGGTTTTACGCAAGCTTTGAAACCACAACACAGAGTGTGTTTATCTCTGAGCTTTTATCTCAAGCTAGAGCAAATCATACGCGTATTTATATGCTACTCTTTTCAGCCATTCCAGTCTCAGTGAAAGAGAAAAAAGTGGTGATGAAGGCCAATGAAGGTGACAGCGTGGTACTACAGTGTAATGTTCCAAAGAGCTCCGTGAAACCCAACATCCACTGGATGGATAAGAGTAAGTCTTCTGTTCATTTCCTGCCTAAGTGCTGCAGTTCCCTACCACGCTGATGTAACACCCCAGAGCTCATACTTAACGCTGGTGTTTAGTGCGATTCTGGGTTATACTATGGATATCAAAACGGTCTTGTTGTGTTTCTCTTCAGAACTGATGCACATTAGACAAAGCGATCGCATCACTATCGGCCTGAACGGCAACCTGTACTTCGCCAACGTCCAGGAGATCAACACCAGAAATGATTACACCTGCCACATCCAATACATCGAAGCCAGAACCATTTTAGCCACAGAACCGGTCTCTCTCATTGTTCAACCCTGTGAGTACTGAATCTCAGTACCTGATTCATTAAAGGAGCGGCGTCATGATTCTTACCCAAATTCAGTTAAAAAAGTCATTTAGATATGCAATGATCATGCAATGTACAAAATTCTGGTATATATTTGTTAAATAGCCTTTAGCGTGCTCCTGGGTGGCGCATCGACAAGGTGCGTGACTATCAACCTGGAGATCACTTCCCTGTCACTCGCAGCGATCACCAACCAATCATGGGTGTCTGTGAGCTCATTAGTACGAGGGGGGCGGATAGTGCTATCCCTCCAAGTGTGTTAGGTCACCTCCGTGTACGCATGCGCAGCAGTTTGTAAAGAGGAGGGTGGCATCATCACATGTCACAGAGGGGGCACGTGCATGCTTACACCCCTCTCTGGTTGGTGGTGGTTGTGTGATAGGGACGACGATACTTGATGGGGTGGGAATTGGATACGACTAAAATTAGGGGAGAAAAAGGGGGGGTGGGGGGGGCTGTTTTTGTTGGGCAAAAGTTTCTTTTATATAAATGGCTCTGTTTTGTTTGATGACACCATTAATGTTATTTAGGCTACTTTCTTCAAACAACCATGACCCCGCCCCTTTAACAACCAAACCTCAACACTGTAATTGTATATTTTGGAGTTTACCGCTAACATTACTCTTTTATTTGAAGCTAATGAGTTGCTGAACAGACGGCCAGGTCTCCACCAACCTGAGGGCACACACACCTATTATTTTGCTCTCCGAGGCCAGACTCTCATCCTGGAGTGTATTCCATATGGCCGGTGAGTATGAAATTATACACGAGTAAATATTGTGCTAGGTGCAGGCTGCAGGAACTGTAGCTTTCCCTCTATTCTTTTTTTTTCATGATAATTTCCTTATAAAAAAAATACAGAACATTTGGAAGGAAATGACAGAAAGCAGCAAACATCTAAACCGTTGCATGTGCACGTGATGTTTGTGTGTTAGGCCGACGCCCAAGGTTCATTGGGAAAGGAAAGACGCCCCATTTTCCTCCAGTCATGTGACGAAGGAGCGATTTGACCGGTGGCTGGAGTTCACTAATATCGCCGAGAGTGATAATGGAGAGTACACCTGCACAGCTTCTAATATATTGGGAAATATTACACACTCGTACACAGTCACTGTGGAAGGTGAGTACACACACTTACAGTGGCATGTAAGTGAACCCGCTGGAATTCATTCATTCTCTAAGCCGCTTAATCCTAATTAGGGTCGTCGGGAGGCTGGCGCCCATCTCAGCCGACTCTGGGTGAATGCGGGGTACATCCTGAACAGCTCGTCAGGCCATCGCAGGGCAACACACACACAACCATTCACACTCACACTCACACCTAGGGGCGATTTGGAACAGCCTACTGTGCATGTTTTTGGACTGTGGGAGGAAACCGGAGTACCCGGAGGAAACCCACGCAAGCTCGGGGAGAACATGCAAACTCCACACAGCACACACAGGCACTGAACATGATATGGCTGAGTCTGATTGGTCGGTGTTTGTGTCCAGCCGCACCTTATTGGAAGAAGACGCCTGAGAGCAATCTGTACTCACCAGAAGAGACCATTAAACTCGACTGTCAAGCTAACGGCTTTCCTACACCAGTCATTACATGGAAGATTAATGGAATGCCCATCTCTGGTACACACACACACACACACACACACACACACACACTCTACATTTTATGATGTTATACCATAGTGCTGTTAAATTTTTGATTCTGATCGTTCAGCTGTTGATGAGTTTGAACAGCGAGTAACTCGGGGTTATACGTGTGAATGTTTCTCCTCCATGTGATGATCAGTGACGGATTCTGAGCCGAGGCGCACTGTAAGAGGCGGGACTTTAATCCTGACCAATGTTCAGGTCGCTGACACCGCTGTCTATCAGTGTGAGGCCTCCAATAAACATGGAACCATTGTTTTTAATACCTACACCAACATCCTAGGTCAGTCACCATCACTCTATACTGCTCTCTCTCTCTTTCTATCTCCCTCTCTGTCTCTCTATCTGTCTGTCTGTCTCTCTCTCGCTTTCTCTCTCTCTCTGTCTCTTTGTCTTTTTCTTTCTTTCTGTATTTTTTAGTCTTTATTTCTTTTTCTTTCTTCCTTCTTTCCTTTTGTTTAACTGCAAATTAAATAAATAGAACGAGTAAGAAAGAAAAAAGAAAAACAAATATTTTTTTTCTTATATCTTTCATAAATTCTATAATTTCTTTCCTTATAATCATTATTTTTCCTTTAATTTTTTATTCTTTCGTTCCTTTCTTTCTTCTTTATCATTTCTTTCTTTTTTTCTTTCTTTCTTAATTTTTTGTTCAAAACTAGCTGTGGGAATCAAAGTCATTTGCTTTACATGATAAACTCTCTCTCTCTCTCTCTCTCTCTCTCTCTCCCCCTCTCTCTCTCCCCCTCCCTCTCCCTCTCTCTCTTTCTCTCTCCCTCTCTCCCTCTCCCTCTCTCCCTCTCTCTCTCTCTCCCTCTCCCTCTCTCTCTCTCTCACTCCCCCCCGCCCCCCTCTCTCTCAGAACTGGCCGCTATGATTCTGACGGATGACAAGCAAGTGTATCAGTCGATGGAAAAATCCACGGCGTCCCTCCACTGTAGTACATTCGGTTCTCCGCGACCCAACATCAGCTGGTCAGTTTTCTGTCTCTCCGTCCATCAGGGTGTTTGTTCTCATCCACAGTAACACAATAAAGCACTGATGAAGTACTGATGTGTGTCATGGTGTTTATTATTTATACAGATGTGTGTGTAATCATGTTGATGTTATTCATACACATGTGTATCGTGTTAGGTTCTTCAGGAACAGGAACGAGTCCAGTCTGGTTTTGTCCAACCCGAGGATGTCCCAGCTGACCAATGGCACCTTACTCATCACTGACCTGAGACCTGAGGACGCAGGGACGTACTTTTGTTCAGTCAATAAAGGCAATGTGTCCATAAGTGCAGAGCTGGTGGTACTGAGTATGTCTCACACACACACAGACACTTTTCTTTTTCTTTCTTTGTTCCATCCTTCCATCTTACCTCATTTCCTAATTCTTTAAACCTCTAGTTTTTTATTTATTACAGGTTATTTATTATATACATCCTTCCTTTTTGTTATTTTTTCTTCTCTTTGTCTCTCGCTCTTTGTACAATATTGCATTTTGTTCTTTATTTATCGTCTTATCTGTTTTCATTCTTATTTCTCTCATTCAGTTTCTCTCTCTCTCTTTCTCCGTAGATAAGACGCAGATCGTGTTCCCTCTTCCTGACCACCGGAAGTTACGTGGATCGTCGTTAGTTTGGAGGTGCGAGTACGAGGTGGACGCTCGACTCCCTAATCCCACGATCCTGTGGAGGAAAGATGAGCAAAAACTCACATCGTCTTCTCCAAATTACAGGTAAACACACACACTCTCTCTCTTTCTCTCTCTCGTTCACTCTCTCATTCACTCTCTTTCTCTCTTTCTGTTTTTTCTTTCTCTCTCCCTCTTTCTCTCTCTCTCTTTTTCTCTATCTCTCTTTTTCTCTCTTTCTGTCTCTCTCTTTCTCGCTGTCTCTCTCTCTCTCTCTCTCTCTCTCTCTCTCTCTCATTCTCTCTCTCTCTCTCATTCTCTCTCTCTCTCTCTTTCTCTCTCTCTCTGTTTTTTCTTTCTCTTTCTCTCTTTCTCTCTCTGTCTCTTTCTTTCTCACTCCCTCTTTCTCTCTCTCTACTTTTCTCTATCTCTCTTTTACTCTCTGTCTCTCTCTTTCTCGCTCTGTCTCTCTTTCTCTCTCTCGTTCTCTCTCGTTCACTCTCTTCTTTTACAGGAACGGAAGATTAATTAGTTCATATAAATATTTTGTGTTTCTATGAAAGACGTTATTAACTCCACGCTCAAGAGATTTTCGGTGCTATATTTAATGATCCTTTTGTGATCGCAGATACACAATTTTAAAAAACGGATCACTGAAGATCACTGATATAAGCGCTGAAGATTCTGGACTCTACACATGCGAAGTCATGACCACGTTAGACTACGATAAGACCATCGGATCACTGACTGTGATCGGTGAGAATCGCTCAGTGATCTAAATCGATTATACGAGTGAGTGAATGTGTGAGTGTGTATATATAAAGGAATACGTGAGTGAGTGAATGAGTGAGTGGAACTATGGATAGAAGATGGAGTGAATGGATATACGAGGGAGTGAGTGAGTGAATGTATGGATAGAAGACAGAGTGAATGAGTGCATGTCCTTCCTGCTGTAGATATGCCTGAAGCTCCTCACTCTCTGAAGCTGGATGAGAAGGCGAATCGCAGCGTCACTCTGTCCTGGAGCCCCGGACACGACAACAACAGTCCTGTGTCGGGTAATTCACCTTCATACTGATGTGATGAACTGTTTCCACGATCCTGAATATAACTACATATGAAAATCCGGTTGGTATGGTGGCGTAGTCGTGAACACATCCGCCTCACAGCGAGACGGTCCTGCGTTCGAGTCCCGGGCTTGGCAAGGGCCTTTCTGTCTGGAGTTTGCATGTTCTCCTCATGCTTGAGTGGGTTTCCTCCGGTTACCCCCGTTTCCTCCCACAGCTTAAAGACATGCGTATTTAGGCTCATTGGTTGTGTGGTGGCCCTGCAATGGACTGGCGACTTGGCTGAGATGGGCTCCAGCCTCCCCACAACAATTACAGGATAAAACAGTTCAGAAAATGCATGAATGGATGAATAGCATCAAAGACTATCGATCTCAAAAGCCCACAGATTTCATTTGTTTGTTTTTGTTTATTCGGATTAATTCAGTTTTAAATTTTATTTCATTTAAAATAAAAAAGTCCCTGTGGGACACTCCTGACCATGGTTCCCTAACACAGTATAGCTCTCTTAGCCAATCAGAATGCAGTATTTTTAAAGAACGATATCATATTTATAAAGCAAGAAAACTGTACTAGTGTGAAGTCTGCTGAGTCTCTCTCTCTCTCTCTCTTTATCTTGCTCTTTCTTTCTCTTTCTCTTACTCTCGCTCTTGCTCTCTTGATTCTTCTCTTTGTTTCTTTCTCCCTCTCTTTCTCTTTCTCTTTTTCTTGCTCTCTCTCTCTCTCTCTCTCTCTCTCTCTCTCTCTCTCTCTGTGTCTCTGCTCCTGTAGAATTTGTTCTGGAGATACGAGAAGATCTGCACACCGAAACGGGGAACTGGAAGAAGCTGAAGTCCGTTCCTGCTGAATTCCGTCACCTTGAGATTCCGCTACTTCCCTTCTGCACATACCGTTTCAAAGTGGCGGCGGTTAATGAGATCGGCATGAGTGCCTTCAGCCAGCCGTCTGAGCCATACACCACACCTCCTGCAGGTAACATGGTCACCTGATAATAATATACTGTATATTAAATAATCTCTCATGCATTTTTTTGTGTAGCATTAACTGGCTAAATACAAACAAGTTCATTTTAACACACAAAAACGAGGTTAATTGGTAACAGAGTTCAGATTGGACGGCCGTCCTGCAGCTTTCTTAATGTTGCTGTACCAAATAAAATGCACAGATAAAAACTAGAGAACCGGCCGTAGCTAATAGGAGCAGTTCACCGCTCTCCTCCTTTTAAAATCACGTCATACAAGGATCTCTGATTATATTATTTTTGCAGCACCTGACATGAACCCGGTGAACGTGTGGAGTGAATCTACTAATCCAGACAGCATGATCATTTCGTGGAAGGTATGGCATGATGGGATATTCTCTACATTCTTATTCTTACAACTCATTTTATCATCCAGCCTCATTTTCTCATAACTCATTTTCCCGCGTTTCCACTGACGTGTGATGGGAATATTAACTGAAGCTGGTCACCTGTATCTGCTCTATCCGCTGCTGCACATTTGCTGGATTATTGTATGAGAGAGCAGGTGCACAGGTGTTCCTAATAAACTGGCCTCTGCGTGTATACATTAATGGAAATTGGTCTCAAAGTTAAAAAAACATCCGTTGATTCAGTTGATAAATTGAAAGGACAGTTTGAGCAGTGTTGGTATTTTTAATGAACTAAACAAGTGAATTCCCTACAAGGAAAAATCTGAAGACATGCACCAGAGTCTTTTACCGTCTTTTACCGTGTATGGAATGAGGCCTGACCTTTAGTGGGTGGATGGTGTTACGTGGGGCACCATGCAAGTGCATTGTGCTATTTCTGTGGATACCTGGAATGTCTGCGTAGGTACTTCATGCTGGTTAGTGCATGCTGTAGTCGACTAAGGCGTGGTTTGATGTGCTCAGTGCCTACGCTAGGTTAAGGCGACCAATTTCCTTTCATGTATAATATAGAAATTTTGGTGTAGCACTCTTGTGGTTCTCTGGAAATAAGGAGTGAGGGAACACACACACACACACACACACACACACACACACACACACGCACACTCATATATCAGTTAGTGTAATTAAACACAGGTGAAAGCCATGTGTTACCCGTAGCTTCAACCTGCCTCCTCTCCAGAGATTCTTTAACTGTAATAAATCTTTCTCGGTCTCTCTTCACGTCTCCCTCTCTGTTTTTAGGAGTTGGAACCGAAGCAGTTTAACGGGCCGGATTTTGGATATAAAGTGTTTTGGCGTGATGAGGGCGACCCTGAGGGACACTGGCAGTCTGAGTTTGTTTCTCGTCCTCCGTTCATAGTCAACAACACAGGTACCTTCGCGCCCTTCGAGATCAAAGTGCAGGCGGCGAATGGCGTCGGCGATGGACCGAGTCCAGAGGCTGCCATTGGCTACTCCGGAGAAGACAGTACGCTTCACCAATTCACTCATGAATTAAGTTAGCGAGTGACGCATACGTAGGTCGACAATAATTCTTTTTGGTTCACTGTGCACTATTTTGGTGCCGAGCTATCTTTTTGTAGGAATGCAGCAGGGGGTGAAGGTTTCCTGTATCCAACCGAGCCAAGAAGTGCATTCCAATAAAATTCTTTTGGCTTCCTCTGTACAAATGTAGACTTTTGGCATTAAAGAAGAAATTTAAACATAAAAAATAATCATGTTGTTTGAAGTTTAATACTACACTAATTTATTAGTTTATAAACAACACTGATCCCAAGTAGCAATATGGTGGGGACTCGAAACACCCCCAGCAATAGTGGAAGCCACCAGAAATAGCTGAGGAAGAAGCAGAAACATCAGAATAGCCAAGGGAATAGCAGACCGCCAGAATTAGCTAAGGGGGTAGCAGAAACCTCCGGAAATAGTCGAGGAAGTAGCGGAAACCACCGGAAATAGTTGAGGGAGTAGCGGAAACCACCGGAAATAGTCGCGGGAGTAGCGGAAACCTCCAGAAATAGCTAAGGGAGTAGTGGAAACCACTGGAAATAGCCGAGAGTAGCAAAACCAACATGTAATGCGTATTTATAATTCTAACAATGTGCATGATGCTTTATGAACACGTTATCACATGATATGAATACTGAATGACCTGGAATACTCTTCAAGTCTTTATTATTATTATTATTATTATTATTATTATTACTAAATAATAGAAAATAGACAGGGTGTTCAAACATTAACATAATGACACTTACTTGCTCTGGAACTTCATCATTGCAGTCAGTCATTTCTCCCGATTTCTGTTCCAGAACCCCTGAAGGCCCCAACTGAAATCAGAGTGGTTCTGGTTAACGCTACAACTGCGTCCATCACGTGGGATCCGGTCAGTAGAGAGTCTGTGCGTGGACATCTTCTTGGCTTCAAGGTACGCTTATAAACTCCATACATTATAATGTTAATCATTATTCCAAACCAACCAGATATTAGCTCAGCGAGTTTGCTAAATATGGAGGAGAGATAGATGAGATTAATGCTGGATTTTTACTCTTTATGATGGAGAAACACCAAACGCTGAATACATTTCTGTAGTCACTGGGAACTATTCAACCATTCTTTGAAGCAGGCACGTCAAAGTCAGACATGAAGTACGACGCTATGTAGTGCAGTGTAGTGTAGTTTGCATACTATGTTTGTTAGATCATCTGGATGCCGTTCAACTGCTATTAAAATCACGCGTACTGCCCACATGTGAGGGAGGGTTTCCTGGTATAACACTGTACCCATCGCAGTACCCATTCCCTGTGTGTGTGTGTGTGTGTGTGTGTGTGTGTGTGTGTGTGTGTGTGTGTGTGTGTGTGTATACGTAGATCCGCCTGAGTAGGCAGGGTTCCAGAGAAGTCCATTTACACAGAGGAAAAGAGAAGCGATCTCTAGCTATGGAGAGCGAGATGGTGCGAGACATGGAGACAAGTGAAAAAGAAGAAGAACAAGAGATTGTGGTTGAGGGAAAAGAGGAGGCGATCGTGGGTGGTCTGGACTTCTACTCTAATTATAAGCTGTCAATCGCAGCCTTCAACAGCAAGGGGGATGGGCCTTGGTCTAGTCCCACCCACTTCAGCACACCTGAGGGAGGTGAGCCAAAGTGAATTAACGTCAGAGCTCAGTGAGGGCGGTGTAACTTGGCACTTCTCTACTCTGAAGACGTTTTTAAATATTATTTCGTAATTTTTTTTGCAGTATTTCTGATTTGGAATTTGGAGATGGGATTTCGTGTTGATTTTGTTACACGGATCTGGCAACCCTTCCACAGAAAATGGTCCTGGTGTCTAAATAAAAATAGAAAGGATTAAAATTGTTTATGGCGATGCATAAAAATTAAACTAGATAATCTGTCCCTTTTTTTTTTTTCAATTATTCATTATTTTCTAAATCAATTCTGGGTTTCTTCCCCTAACTCTTCCTCTTCTCCTGCTTTTAGCTCCTGGCCGTGTTTCCCACTTGAGGGTTGAGAGTCCTTCGGAGACCGAGCTGATACTCTTCTGGAAAAAACCCCACAAAACTAACGGGATCCTGAGAGGCTACATCCTAACGTACCACGAGTGTATGTCACGTTTTAATAAGCATGTGATGATAAAACTGACTAAAGCGCAAGTGCAGCTAATAATGTTCATGGGGTGTGGTCAGAGGGGTGGAGCTAGATAGCAGGAGCTGAAATAACAAAACAAAAAAAAAAAGGAAAAGAAAAAAACAAAAGAGGAGGTAGAGCCAGGAGCTGATATGAGTATTATTGTTATTATTATTATTATTATTATTATTAATTATAATAATATTATGTTTTTAAGTTGAGGAGAATGGTCGCAGCATACTACAGGAGAAGCAGATTTCTGATCCGACAGCGTCGCAGTACAAAGTGGATAATCTGGACTCGAACAATTACTACATTTTCTACCTGAGAGCTTTTACTGGTAGCGGAGAAGGAGAATCCGTCCACATTAATGCCACCACCTTACTCGACGGAGGTATAGACACGCTTTCTGTCCTGCTCAGGTTCCAGTGATCCACTTTTGAATGTTTTGTGAAAGCTGAAAGCTGTTTTTGAGCCCGGGATCGATCTCTTAACTAACTTATGGCATGGAGCAAGTCATGCGTGGAAGCTAACCGCCCTTCGATCTCAGTGCTCAGAGTAACATGGTTGGTTCAACTTGTCATACTTCTTCCTGACTTTACATCTGAAATGCCAGAGAAAGAGTCATGACAGGTATTTATGTCACTCGGGGAAAACCTCAGCGACTTTTGGGGGGCACCATGTTGGGTACTGCATCATGGGTACATTGTTGCCTTTAACTTTTATATCTGGGGCAGGGGCATTCGGCACTCCAGATACTATTTCCGGTAATTTCCGCTACTTCCTGGATTATTTCCGGTATTTTCTGCTGTCAGTGGTTTCCCAAGTGGGTGCCAACAAATTGCTTCTCATGATCAGTGTTGTTTATAAATTAATAAATTGGATTTGTATTAATCTACGTCAAACAACGTGATTCCTTTTTCATCTTGAAATGTTTTCTTTAACGCCAAACATATACATTTATTCACCGGAAGCTAAAAGAGACTTTCTGGTTCGTTTAGATACAAACCTTAAGATAGCTCTATGTCAGTATGGTGCCCAGAGCACCCAAGGCTATTTTTTAATAGCGGAAACTGCTGGAAATGGCCGAGGAAGTTCCAAATGATAAATAAAACTGACTTTCTTCGGACTGGAGTGCCGTAATTAGCTTGTAAAAACACACTCCAGGGGCACCGGAGTAGTGCCTCGACAATGTGCATGACTATCAACCTGGTTCGAGATCGCAAGTTCGAAACCTGGTTGATGCCGCAGCCATCTGCGACAGGGAGTCCAAGGGAGCTAATTGACTGAGCTCTCACGGGAGGGAGGGATGGCCTACGCTCCCCTGTCAGTCACAGCGATCACCAGGAGCATCTGTGAGCTCATTCGTATTAAAGGGGTGGATAGTGATTTCCCTCCGAGTGTGTTAGGCCGCCTCCAAATGCGCATTCGCAGCGGTTCGTAAAGAGGTGGGTGGCAGCATCGCATGTCACGAAGTGGGCATGTGCATGCTTAGCAATAATTATTAGTCCCGCCTCTAAATGAACCCAGAACTTCAGTATTTGTGCCAAGTATGAAGACATCCTCAGAGTCGTGTGATGAGCAACAGGATAGTCTTCGTGATTGCAGCAGCAGATCTTCCATATTCCACAGGATCCGTTAGATTATCACGGAAGCACTTTACATCTATTTATTCCATTTTCCCCCCATAGAGATGTAAAACTGTTAAACATCTGAATGATTTTTTTTTTTCTTTTGTTAATTTATGTATTTATTTATTTTTTCCAGTTCCACCAACATTTGTAAACGCGACAGTTGGAGAAACATCTGTGAATCTGAGCTGGGTTCCTGGAGAACGACAAAGAAATGTCGAGTTTACAGTTCGGGTTTACCTGGACAAGAGCAGTAAGTGAGGAATCATGGGAAATGGGGAGAGAGGAAAGCGGGATTATTAAAGTCCCTTTCACAAAAAACTGCAAAAAAGGTTTTATCGGATAAATTTAGCAGAGCTACGACTGAAGGGACTGGTGAAAGTTTAAACGTAAATATAAGAAATAAATACTTGATTTGAGAAGATACAGATTGTAATATTTTTATTATTATTACCTGCCAGTGCAGTGTGATAATTACACTTGGTATGATTTCTTAGAATATGAAAAAATGTATATCTAAGGTTTAGAAAAGTAAGAAACGTCTAAAAATACCGGCCTCCTGGTGGTCTGGAGGCTCCCTGCACCTACTTCTAGTGCATGAAACATTCCTGTTCACAGTCATCCAGGTAATCAGTGTGTGTTGCGTGTGTGTTTTAGCCATGTGGGAGGAATCAGAGCAGGTGAATTCGACGCAGGGTTTTCATCAGCTGCAGGGACTGAAAGCAGGCACAAACTACCGCCTCGAAATTTACCTTGACAACAACACATACTGGATACATAAAGTGCAGACAACAGGACCAGGTACAACTCCCTTCATCAAATATAACATCCTGTTAGTGCTCACTGTTTAACACCAGGGCCGCTCAGGATTAAACCGAAAACGATCATGTGACTTTTCCTACTTTCTGAAATGTTTTCCTGTTCTTCCTGGCTGTGTGCTTTATTTCCGGGGCTCAGATTTAGCCAAGGTGCACAACGACTTTGCAACACAGGGTTGGTTCATCGGCCTCATCAGCGCCGTGGTGCTGCTGCTGCTCCTCCTGCTCATCCTCTGCTTCGTCAAAAAGAGTAAAGGAGGAAAATATTCCGGTAAAAAAAAAAAACACACACACACAATATGTAATTGTTTCTATAGTAACAACTTTTACAGGAATAAATCTTTAAGGTAAAATCTTCAGTAAAAGATGTAAATGTAATATTTCTGGAAGGAGTCTCCAGTGTCAGAGCTTTGTAAAGCATAGGAACCGTTGCTGGGATTACCGCGGCCATTCCGTAACCATTCCAGCGAATTATGGGGGTGGATCTCGAGCAAAAATATGGGTGGAGAAAATCATTGTCATGTCTCCAGGCAGTAACTGCGATGCAGATGTGGCAGTTGCTGTTCCATGTACATTATAACCTTTGCCATTATAACATCTGGTAGGCCATGTACGTCTCGCGAAAGCCTTCACGGCTGCAATGGTTGAACTGTTCCGGCGCTTTAGCCACATTTAACTTCAACATGACGAAATATTCAGTTACTGGAAGCCACGCCCTCCCAGAAAGCAAGCCAGATATCCCTAGTTCTCACATATTCTGTCAGAAGTGCTATAGTGCCGGTTGACCTCCGGAAGGCAAAAAAAACGTCTACTGTGGTTTACCATGAAGTCATTTCTGTGATGTGAGACTGAGGCTTGAGATTCAGAGAGTTTCTCATCAGAGGAAAGTCGTCAGGGCTTCTTTGTGCTTTGTGGTTTCCCAGCAGCATGACAAGCTGCGCATTGTTCCGCTTTAATAATGTAAAAAGAGATTAAAAGAAAGACTGGTGAGGAACAACTGTTTATAGCTTCTGTAGCATAAGTGATAACCAGAGGCGTGTTCAGATTGGGTGATGCTTTAATAGAGCTCATCATAATCAGGGAATATGGCTTGGATGGTTGTCCCGTGTCCGTCCCGTGTTCGTCCAATGCCCAACATATGAAACCCAGTAAAGCTGTTCACGGATAATTAAACTAAGAAAACAGGTGACAGAAATAAACACAGAAATCAGGTGGTGAAAGGAAAAGCATTGAAAAGCAAATCCAGGCTCGGACACCTATCAGTAGAGATGTCTATCGCGAGCTCCACTTTTAGGCAGTGACTTAATCTATATATATAATTAGCTTGTTTCATGCTATGGTTTCTCTAATCTAAATCTTTATCTCTATTTATCTTTTCTACAGTGAAGGATAAAGAAGAAGGACAGCTCGACTCTGATGCCAAACCCATGAAGGATGAAGGGTTTGGAGAGTACAGGTACCGGTTCACTCCCAACACCTGAACAACATCTGTTACTTCATCCTTTTTCAGATAAAAGACTTCATTACCGAGCTGTTGGTTCTGACTGGCTGGGTACAGTACCATGTGTTCTGAGTGTCTGGGGACAGTACCATGTGTTCTGAGTGGCTGGGGACAGTACCATGTGTTCTGAGTGTCTGGGGACAGTACCATGTGTTCTGATTAGCTGAGGACAGTACCAT
>JBCNYH010000003.1:33203965-33215195 GCA_039654325.1 Tandanus tandanus
CGTGGATGGAGGGAAGAAGGGGGCTCTGCAGATAGGCGCATACACACACACACACACACACACACACACACACACACACACACACACACAGACACCCTCAGTCTCACACACACACACACACACACACACACACACACACACCCCCAAACACATTATCACTCTCACACACACACACACACACACACACACACACCCTCAGTCTCACACACACACACACACACACACACCCTCAGTCTCTCACACACACACACACACACCCAAACACATTATCACTCTCACACACACACACACACACACACACACACCCTCAGTCTCACACACACACACCCAAACACATTATCGCTCTCACACACGCGCACACACAGACACCCTTGGTCTCACACAGGTGCACCCTTAAACACATTCTCATTCTCACTCTCCCACAGACACCCCTACACACACACACACCCTCGGACTCACACCCTCACACACACATTCTCACACTCATAGACACCCTTACATACATACACACACACACACACACACACACACACACACACACACACGTTCTCTCCCGTTCAATCACATGCATACACATTCTCACTCACACACATGCACGCAGACATTGTTTTACACACACACCCTCTGTCTCTCTTTAACACACCCTCACGCAGATACTCACTCTATGCCCATCTTCTCCAACTGTAGATCAGTGAGATAACGCAACACGACACCTGTTATCTTCTGTTCTGTGGATGCAAACAGCAAGAGTCATAATCTCTCTCTCTCACACACACACACACACACGAAAAGAAAGCAAGAAAGTAAGAGCTGTAAAGGTTTGACAGGTAACGCAGCAGCAGCGTAAAGGTGAATATCACATTTTATTATTCTCAGGATAGAGACGTTTCTGTTTCACAAATATCAAATGGTGATCTCACTCACACACACACACACACACACACCCACACACACCCACACACACCCACACACACCCACCAGAGAAAATATGAAGCGTGTGAGCAATACAACAAACCATCGAGACTGTCCAGTGTGTTTCCAACAAAGGATGAATGAGAACAGTCTCTTTTCTCTCTGTCCCTCTGTGTCCCGATAAAGAAAAGGATAAAGGGAGCATCTGCTCATCAGTCATCACTTCATCAGTTTACATCACTTCCTGTACCTGTCCGTCCGCCGTCACAGGAATGATTTCAACCACAAGAACCCGTCAATGTCTACATCCGTCTCTCTCTGCCTATTCTTATGATCTACATCCATCCATCACAATGTAAGGCTGCTGGAGGAAACCCGAGTACCCGGAAGAAAACCCACACAAACACAGGGGAAAACATGCAAACTCCATACAGAAATGCCCGAACCCGAGCCTGGGCATCGAATCCAGGACCTTCTCGCTGTGAGGTGGATATTAATGATCGTGAATATCACGTTTTATTTAATAATTAAAGTTTAAAAATTAAATCTGTAAATATCAGCAATCGAACATTCTACAATAATTACAAACACACACATTATAGACGAAATATATCATTAAATACAAAATAAGACTATACTTTTAGTTCCTTTATTTGTTATACTACAGTATTACTTAATTATTATTATTTTTTTTTATCATAGTGAATCTCACAATAAACCTTCCATCACTCATCTGAGTATGACATGTTGAGATTTTTTTCCTCACATCCGTTTTACGGCAGACTCCGCCCACATAATCTAAGATTGGCTGAAAGTTTCGGGCTCTGCCCCAAAAAAACCACAACAGCCAATCAGTGGACCAGCTGTCTTATGACTACACGCGCAGAGGCGGAGCGAATGTCGGAAAAGGGGTATCTAAAAAAATATATCTTGGAATGAACCCTTTTTTGGGGGTAAAGACATGAAGGCTATTGTAAAGTTTACAGTGAAGGACATGGTATCACACCTCTGAACTTTTGCTCCCATTCTCCGAATCCGATTCGCTGAAGATAAGAGCAGGTTTCCTCGGTGTCCCAGTACTTGAAATTCCCATTTTCTCTTCCGGTTAAAATCTGCTTCTCCGGCGTCTTTAGACTCTCCTCACACCACGGCTCCTCTCTTGGGCGCTTTCGGCTGTCCATGAATGCGTGTTTTCTGCACCTGACACGGCGAGATTTAAGAATTAACCACCACCGATCCGATCCCGACTGCGCCCTTCGGAAAAGCCGGTACTATTTTTATCTTTGGCGGTTCAGCTCTGATTTGCCCTCTAGTGGTAACTAGACGTACACATGTACGTACGACGTGCTTGCGTCACATCTACACCCGGAAGCGATTACAGTATTTTTCTACATTTTACCAATTTTTTTTATTTATCACCCATGTATTGTATTAACATCCGTACTATACAACCCACATCAACTTTGTTTTTCATAACAATACGAAAGTTTTAATTTCTTGCAATCTTTGACGGTCCATGATGACAATGCTACTTTTAGAGCTCTCTTAACAAAACTACGTTACCCATAATTCCTTATTCACTTTTCCCGGGTGGCTTTAACCTACTGGGGTTTTTAATTTGCACAAAGCTAGTTTGCGCGTTTCTTTCTGGAATTTTTTTTTTTTTTTAAATGTACTACAACAAAGTTTAAAAAGTTGCCCTTGATGTAAATGCGGCATTTGATTGGTTTAATGCAACAAAATGCAAATAAAAGTCGCATATTTTGTTAGATTAACGTACACAAATACTTACTGTGTAATACACTTTGACTGACCAGGTCGAAGTTAGAAATAAATTATTCTACTCATATAACTTATTTATATTTCTTTATGTTATAAATCTCTCTCTCTCTCTCTCTCTCTCTCTCTCTCTCTCTCTTTCTTTCTCAATAAAAAAAGACTTAACAGCTCGTCTCTTGAAAAACAATTGTGGAATACACTAACAAATAATTCTGAATTGATCTTTCTTTAATTGATAATTTACTTCCATAATAATAATAATAATAATAATAATAATAATAATAATAATAATAATAATAATAACAATGGTATTATGAATACTTTATTATGCATTTTGTAATTTAGTAATTAATTTGATCTTTGTTCTGATTATTTATTGCTGGTTATATTTTTCCATCATAACACTATACTTCTGAATACACCCACATGATGTCCTGTAGTGTGCAATTAGTTTTTCTCTTTCTTAAAAAAAAAAAATTAAAAGGAGTATCCTCTCTCTCCAATACCATGGTTGAGAGCCTGTCTTCAGTCTTTTAACTTTCAAACGGAATATTGTTGGGTATAATTTATAAACACACCTGTGATATTTAAATTTAGATAATCCGCCTAAATTGTTGTATAATATATTTACTTTTTAAGTTTGTTATAAATAAATCACACTTTTGAACAGGACTTTTATTTTGTTAATCCCTCGGTCGCATACACTTTTACCGCGTGGCACATCCGGAAAAGGGCGTGGTGTTGTCGTATGTAGGCGGAGCTTAACTGTGAACAGGAAAGTAAGTAGCTACTTTCTCGGCGTTCAGCGAAACGGTAAAAAAAAATGTTTTCTAATGTAACGTTTAATTGAATTGGATGTTTGTTGATGGCTGATAATTTGACAAACCTTGTTGGTTTACTGGCGCTTATTTGGGATTGTTAGCTTTGTACTAGCGTTAGTTACCGTTAGCGCGTTACCGCTGTTAGCCGGTTAGCTTAACAGTTTTCTGAAAGTTTAAGGGTATTTGGATAAACTAGTTATACAGGAAGGTCGAATATATCAACAAACAGGCAAATATGTGTATTTAATGTGTGTTTTGTGTAATTAACGTGTGTTTGTGTTTAAATAAATTGAAGTTGTTTGTGTGCCACAGGCCTCGGGATGGGCCCTGAGCGTGTGTATATACTTTTTTAAACATCCGGGTACTTCGTCGTTCACTCCGTTGGAGTTGTTGTTCCTAAACCTTCTGATTGAGAATCGCACTTTGCGTTACTTTCACACCCCAAACACAAATCACTTGATTGTAATAATAATAATAAGGCTATAAATAAAATTAATTTCGTATTTAAATAATATAATGTTGATTATTAACGTATCTGGATTATATCAAGAACATGAAACCAATCAGAAGTGTATTTATTTGTTTGGTTGTTTTAATAAATTATTGAATAACCCCTTAAAAAATAACTTCCTGTCCGAAAAACTGCATTTCCTGTCATTTTATAGCCACTTTACTAGTCACATCTTAATTAATGTATTAAAGTATATAATAAATGGGCATTAAAGAAAATAAAAAGATAAATTGTTAATGAACTGGTTTAAATGCTTTATAACTTCTCTTATTCTTTCTTTTTTAATTATTAAGATAAAAAAATCACTTGCTGTCATTTAGAAAATGTCTGAAAACATCCAAAAAGAAAGATTGTTAAAGTACTGACACTGGAGACTCCTTCCCTCTGTGCTAATCAATCATCCCGGAAAACGCTACTTTATGTAAAACAGTTATAGGTCTTCAGTGTAATCTGGGATTTTTTTTTGTCAGAATGTTTTTATTATTTCAATAGGACACGTCTGGGGGAAATAGTTTGGCTTGTAAGTTAGTGATGATTACAGTTCCACTGTTAAGAATGTGAGGATTCAGTTTGAAAGATTTTCTAGTGTTTAGTTCTGTAGTGAGAGATTTGTGGAATATTCACTGGGTTAATGCGACATTTATTTATTTTGCTGTTATGCATCTTTAAGATTATAAATATTCAGTGTAACGTGTATATAGTTTTATATATAATGTATAACCCCAGTTATCATATTACCAGCTCAGGATGGCTGACGTTACACTGTAAGGGTTGTTTTTAAGGATGGCTTTTGGGAAATGAGACTTCCTGTAACTCATCTTTCCTAATGGCTTTGGTTTCCGTTGCTGCACCCAATTTAGTTTAGTGTCTTCCCCGCTCACCAGATTATACTCTGCACTTCAGTTCCTCAATGCGTAATAAAGCAAAAATAAATATACAAAAACAATATCATTAAACTAAATTAAAATACTCATTAAATGATCAGAGTAGATGTTTGTTGTAGGATATATATATATATACACACACACACACAGAGTTTATAATCATTCATTTCTGGCAGTTTTTCTGTTCCAGTGTTAAAATTCTGTGTGTTGTTCTATACTATTATTCTAAATGATTGTTTATTAATTTTTTTTCACATTTTTAACTATCCCAAATATAGTATTTATTTATTTTTTAAATGTATTTTTATATGTATATTTTGCATTGTACTCATGTATATACATGTATATATATAGAAAAATTCAACAATATAAATCCAAAATGAATAAATAATATTTTTAAGAGTAAAAGTTAGCAGAGTGAGAGTCTTTATCCTTCTGATAGTTGTTGTTCTTCTGTTGTTAGATGGCAGCAATCCGTAAGAAGCTGGTAATTGTTGGTGACGGAGCTTGTGGGAAGACGTGCTTACTGATCGTCTTCAGTAAGGATCAGTTCCCCGAGGTTTACGTCCCCACCGTGTTCGAGAATTACGTTGCAGACATCGAGGTGGATGGAAAGCAGGTATGAAAGACGAGAGGGGGGTGTTTGTATGAAACCAAATCATTCTATTACAAAATATAAACATATAATTTATTCCCGTATTTATCAAACCGTTAAATGATCAATAAATGATCAGGCAACTGATCGGGTTATTTATTCTCTATACCCGAGCTCCCGAAGTCGAAGAACACCAAATATATCAACAGGTGAAAAATTAAAGAAACTGATGCCGCTGTGAACAGCAGAGCGTCTGATTTGTGTGTTAGCTTCAGGGGGCAAAAGATAAACTAGATAAACTGCCAGGGGCTGGAGAGTAGAATTACTCATCCTTCAACTCTACTCGTGGCTCCTGGCACAGATCAGCGTGAGTTTGACCAGTAGGTGGCGTTTATGAGCCATTTTCAACGCAGAATATAGAATTTTATCCTTTAAAAACAGTAATATCAGTATTACCACCAGCATTGATGTGATTCATCAGAATAAAGTTATCATTTAGTTTATATTTCAAAAACAATTTCACACCTATCCCCTACATACTGAGGAGCAACAGGATAAAGATGGCCATCGCTGATGTTTCTTTAAAAAAAGTATCTATGATTATTATTATTATGAGTGTAAATGTGTGTGTGTGTGTGTGTGTGTGTGTGTGGTTGGTTATGCACAGGTGGAGCTTGCTCTGTGGGACACGGCCGGTCAGGAGGATTACGACCGTCTGAGGCCGCTCTCGTACCCGGATACGGACGTCATCCTCATGTGTTTCTCTATAGACAGTCCTGATAGCTTGGGTGAGCCACGTCTCCGATTATAATATCTCGATTTTTTTTCTATGACCAAGAGGATGTTAGGAGAAAAATTTTAAAGCACGAGAGAAAAAGTCATCTGAAAAATCTCGCGTCAGCCACGGTGCTAACATCATTGTTGCTAAAACCACGACTCAGATTCTCGAGAGAGGAATTCCCCCGAGCGCGTGATCACACACCAGGATTGTATTAATGTTAACACCAGCATCATTAAAACATCCTCCATTTCTTCTCCTTCAGAGAATATTCCAGAAAAGTGGACGCCAGAAGTGAAACATTTCTGTCCGAACGTTCCCATCATCCTCGTGGGGAACAAGAAGGACCTGCGTAATGATGAGCACACACGACGAGAGCTGTCCAAAATGAAACAGGTTCCCTTTCTTTTTTTGTTTATCATTTTATTCCGCGTTATGCTCCTGGAATATAATTGATATACCATCGACTCGGCGTTGTTTTGTGGTGCAGTTAGTCGTGAGCTCACGCTCTGATCATTTATTCTCTGTCTGTTACAGGAGCCTGTAAAACCAGAAGAAGGTCGCGACATGGCGAACCGGATCAACGCCTTCGGTTATTTAGAATGCTCGGCGAAGACGAAAGACGGCGTGAGGGAAGTATTCGAAATGGCCACCAGGGCGGCGCTGCAGGCCAAGAAGCGCGGCAAGAAGAGCGGCTGCCTGTTGTTATAGACACCGAGCCAAAACGACAGGCTGGTCGGAGAATCTCTAAGTGTGCCGTGGTGAAACAGGGAGGGAGGGTGGGGTTTTAATTCCCATTATACTGATGCGGTCAATCAGAGCCAGGGGATTTAGCGTAAAACCGTGATCCGTGATAAGGACGTCTGAAAAAGCTTAGAGATTCAGATTTGTGATTATGAAGCCCAGGATAGGGCCCTGTTCCAATAATGGGTCCTCCCCCCTTGTCCACTTTCTTCGGGTCAGGCCCGGCCCACAAAGTTGTCTTCATGTCACCACTGCATCATCGACACAGCGGATGAGACAAGCGATGAAATAATTATATCACAACGTTTAATTGTCCGGTGGGAGGGGTTTACGACTCACTGCCTATCTTCATGATCATTATTTTACTCTCCTAGCCAATGACCAAGCATGATAGTTAGCGTACTAGCTAGTTTTCAAGCCAGTAAGACTATATTTTTCGGGGAAGTGAACAGGGGTGGGAGTAACCCAGTTTTGGAACACAGCACCGGGTTGTTTTAAAACTTCCTCTGAGCATTTGAGGTTAGGTTTTCAAAAGGAATCCGTCATTAGGACTTTTCATTTTAGGTTTTTTTTTTTTTCCCACTGGTTTTCGTCCTGGTCTCTCCACCTGTCTTCTGTGACCACGTTGATCTGACTGTACGTATGTCTGTATATGTGTGTATATGAATGCATGCGCATCTTTCTTTGTAAATGAGTATATTTAGACTGCTTTCCCCCCCCCTACTTTCTTTCTTTTTCTTTTTTGCTGTACCTGGTGTCTCACAGGATTCTGGGCTGTACATTAGTGATCTAATACATTTGGCATTTGGTTTCATGTTATTTAAAAGCATACAGTTTTTTAATGTTGCATTTAGAAAATAAAATTTAATGGAAAATCCAGGCTTTCTCTCGTTGTCTTTTATTCTGAGCTGGTTTTTATTTATTTCTCTGCGTTAGCTATTCAGATTAAGCTGAATTTGGTTTGTACTGTGAGATGTTTTGTTGTAAGTAAATATATAGAAGCGTTTATTTTACTGTCACGATCCGTCTCCACGTGTCTCTGGAAAATTAATATTACAGTTCCTGCTCATCAGCTTTATCCTCTGATGAAATGTTTTTTTTTTGTTTTTTTAGTATAAACTGCATGGTACCGGAGCAACCTGATTGGTCTTCTGTCGGGATAAAGCTTGAATAGCGGTTCGTACAGCTGCCTCACAGCAAGAAGGTCCTGGGTTTGAGCTCCAGGCTCGATAAGGGCGTTTCTGTGTTCTCCCCTGTACTTGTGTGTGTTTCCTTAAGTTTCTTCCCACACTCCAAATACATGCACATTAGGCAAATTTTCTGTTTCAAATCGCCGCTAGGTGTGACTGTGAACAGTTGTATGAGAATTCCTGTCATTGCTATGTCACATGAGTGCTCACGTTTATGAGAAAGAAACGTGTAAATGTGGTTTTCTCTCTGCTGCCGGGGGAAAAAAAATAATCAATAGATTTGTCTCAGTAGAAATAGGAAAACATTTATCAAATCCCTGCAGTGATTACACATTTCTTTACTTGGTGCACATCCTTTACGTTTAAGTACGAATATGCTGCTGGACATCTGTAGGTGGGTTTATACCACGATCAGACTACACAACATTTTTCTCCTTTTAAGATGGTCATCGTGTCAGATTAGATAAACGTAGTGCCAGAAATTCTTGCCAACAGTAAACAAGGGCCGTTCGTCGTCACCTGATGTTCATATTCGGGCTCAGCACTGGAAATCTGTCATGCAGGAAAAAATCGTATCAGGATCTCGTTCGAACGCTTATTTTGTTCCTCCAGAGCTATTTTAGAGGATTCGAGAATTTGTTCCGATGCGCACCGAAGCATTTTGTACATTTAACCCGGTGTGAATGTATTTCAAAAAGGGATCATGACATTCATTAATAATGTACATTTAAATAAGTCTAATCAATAAGAGGATTAAATAGAAAAAAAATCAGGGCGTGCTGTTCTAGGAAAACAACTTTGGAGTAACTGCTTGAGTGCAACAGCTCATCGTTGATCATTTTTCTGAGACTGCACGACTCGTGCATGTTTACTCGTGCGACGCGAAATGGTGATTTCTTGGGGATTTGGCAACCCTGCTAACAGCTAACACCCACACTGCGCACATGAACGCGCACTCTCCAAAACATCAAAGGACAAAGCACCATTTTTACTTAAAAACGGTAAGAGCACAACCCCCACGATGTGCTTATTCACGATATTTTATCCTCTGACACCATTTGTGACCTTTAAGTGATTATTTAACTTGCTATTAAAGCTAACAAAACACGACATGACTGAAAGCTTTGCTACAAAACAGGCAGGCTAATGCTACACTGCGCTAGCTAGCATGCTGTGTTTATATTTAATTGTAATTGTTGATATTACTACAATTAGTACTGTTTATTTAACATTAAAGTCAGGTTTAATTAGCTAACTGCAGCTAGTGTTAGTAAGTAGTGGTTGGACTGTTAATTGTGTGGCAGTTAAACTATTTTTCTTTGTATGAGCTAGCTAGCGTTAGCCACATCCACAGCGTCGAATTAGCTAACTCGGTATATTTGTTAGCTCACTTAGTTACAAACTAGTTGACACTATGCTGACTAAATATTTTAATCAGCAACATTAACTTGTTGACTAACTTTATTAGCTATGACTAAAATTATCAGCTTTCTGACGTTTTTTTTTTTTTTACCAAGTCAAATGTTTTCTCTTGTTAGCTAGCAAGCTAACTGGATTTTGTTTGTCCATTGACTTATAATAAGAGGGATGGCAATAAATAATCTTTCCTTTTTTAGATTTTTCCCACATGAAGTGTACTCATAAAAGGATAAATCACTGCCACATATAATTTCAACCTAATAGAGACTGTATGTGATGGTTTGTAAATGGAAGGAACCACTTTGGGGTGTGTTTATTAGTGGAAAATTAACAACTTTGCAGGAGTGAAGACCCTGATAATGTCAAGTCACATTGTGTGGTTGTTTTGTTTTGTTTTAGCCACTCTTTGGCCTGGGACATCTCGGTTGCTGAGAGGTCACATCACTGCTTACCTTGTGTTTTATTTCCTAAAACGTGTCGTCTTCGTGTCACGTGGTAGTAAGAAAGAGACGTCACAGGTAGCTACCCGTGATTGAGCAAATACTCTTGATTACGTAACACACACCATTTACAGTATAGTGCACACACACACACACACACAAAAAAAACAGTAAACACCAATAGTGAGTTTGCCTTTTTGTAGTGGTGTCTGAATGCTCAGAGGAAGAGAGGCAGAGGTGACACCAGGTTCGTTTTGTTTTTCTGATTCAGACAATATGATTTATCTCATGGGGACGGCGGATGTCCGAAAAACTGGCAGCCTATTGTTTTGAACGACTGGCCGGAATTCTACATTACAGTAGGTTGTTATAGACCTTTACTAGTCTTGAGACCCCCAGTGCAGCTAACTGGGTTATCAAAGGCCGGCCGTGTCTCTCACTGTCTGTGGTGAGAGGAATGTAAAAGAACCATCGCTGACTTTCGTCAAGAGGAGGCTGCATCGCCATCAGCGTGTTTCTGCCCTGCGATGACCTGGCGAGCTGTCCAGGGTGTACTCTGCCCTCGCCCAGAGTCGGCTGAGATGGGCGCCAGCCTCCCTGCGACCCTAATTGGGATTAAGCGCTTCAGGAAATGAATGAATGAATGAATGAATGATAGTCTTGAGACAACCATATGGTATTGTCTTTATACATTACATACCTTATATGATAAAAAAAAAAAAATCTTATTAGGAATTTCGAGAGACTCGTGTAAAATAAAATACAATATTAATCAAAATGGTGTGCAATGTGAAAATGAAGTGGCACAGTAATTTTTTTTAAACAAATAATATTTGTTAATTATCTGTAATCTGTAGAAAAGATGACAATTATATATCACATCATTATTGCTACCACTAGAATATATACATAGTTGTGTAGATCTAAGGGGGGTAAAAATGGAAATATGATTTCTATCACAGCTGCGTGTTATCAGTGTCGTTGCTATAATAAATTATTAGAAACATCTGTTGAAGCTTGTTGTGGTTAGTCATAACCTCCTCAGCACCATTATTATCATTTCATTCATTCATCATCTTCTTCCGGGGTCGGGTCACGGGAGCAGCAGCCTAAGCAGTGAGGTCCAGACGTCCCTCTCCCCAGCCACTTCCTCCAGC
>JBCNYH010000003.1:33238160-33250685 GCA_039654325.1 Tandanus tandanus
CCAAGGTGGGTGGGTGGAGTGGGAGGGGAGGGGAAGGAAAAAAAAGAGGGTTTTGTGTGGGGGGGAGGGTTTACGACTCCCCCCCCCTCCCCCCCCCCCCCCCCCCCCCCCCCCCCAATAAATTATTTTTAATTTGTCACGGTTGTACATAGTGCTCTCATGGAGAGTGTGTGGGGTGGGGTGAAGGTGTGTATGGATAGAAACGGGAAAACACCAGCTGCCATTTAACGGCTTTATTATTATTATTATTGTTGTTATCATCATCAATATTATTATTATTAAATGTTCCGGATTACAAAAAAAGCTAAATAAATGGTAGCAATATTTTAATTCAAATGAGATGTCAATATCTGTAAATATTTCCCATGATCACACAGCGTGAACCTATTAATCCAAGTTTTCTACACTTGTGAGTATCAAATTTTGACGGTGTCTATACAGCAGGTTGTGCATTTAGTCACTTAATGAAAAACAAACCCTAGATACATGTAATCTCTGTGATGTATATGAGACGTACCGAACCCTGGCCCTGGAGGACGCCCCTGCCTTCCTGCCTTGCACATTTTAGTTTTTTTTACTTGTTGCAGACAAACCTGATTTAACTAAATTAGCTAATTAACATCTCTTCAGGACTTGAGGTGGGTGTGACGGAGCAGGGAAATCACTAAAATGTGTAGGACGGGGGTTAGGAGGGTCCTCCAGGACCAGGGTTGGGAACCTCTGCTGTATATAGATGTCTCTTCGTGCCAGATTGTGTTGTGTGCGTTACTACAGGTTGACCAGCTGCTGATGTTCCCTGTTCAAATCATGTGAGATCTTTTCGGGTGACAAGTCATTGTTTCATCAGCTCGCTAGCTTTCAAGACATGTAAAACCTCCACGTTTGATTTGTTTTACTAACAAAAGTTTCTGATATTTATTCCGAAACCTATTAACTCTAAAACCATGTTGCAAACTAGCGAGAAAAATAAAATATATTTACAGTCTCGTAGCTGGAAAAACAAAAAACAGTGAGCAACAGGGTTTAAGTCAGCGATGCTAGTCAACAAGCTAGTTCAGGGAGCTAAGTGTGAATTCATTTAGACTTGCATTAATATAACATATTCGAATAATCCAGAATTCGCTGGAGTGTATTTTGAAATACGGAAATGCATATCAAGTGAAAAAAGCCAATAGGAGGCAGGGGCGCGTCTGGTTTGAGGTTAATGGACAGAAAGGGGGCAAAAGCGATGTACATTTTCTCTCTCTATGCCAGTGTATACTTTTATTTTTATAATCTGTATACCTTTTAATGAGCTGTTTTATGAACAAAGGCGCGGTGATATTGGAGTTCTGTCTCTTCCTGTTTTGTTAGTTGTTTATAAATGTAAAGCATTATATAAATAAATAAAAAATAAATTGGACTGCACTGTTCACTGCAACACAAGTGACTGATAAGAGCCTCTGTATGTGGAGTGGAGTAATCACTGCAACATCTGAGGTCCTGGAAAACCCACTGAAAGTTCACCCTTGGGGGTTAAACGTGTCTCAGGTCATTGTGTGTGTGTGTGTGTCTTTGTAAAGGGAACTTAACCCCAAAATTTCAAGCTTGTATACATCATAAACATCTTTGCACATCAATGCATGCTATTGTTATTATAAATCTTCTTCGTCAAGATAAAAAAACAAGTAATAAATCTGCACGTGGGGGGGTAAAGTTAGCTTGCCTGCTTAAATGTTTGTGAAGTTGCTAGCATTACGTGAAAGGGAAGTTAATCCTGTGAGGCTTTAGGAACCTGACAGAATTAGTTAAAATATCCAAACACACAAAATGTACGTTGTTTTATTTGTTTATTTTTTCTGTTTCCAATAAAAATCAACATGATCACGGTACATGTAGCAATGACGATGAAAAGCAGATGGAATAAACATTCAGATGTTTGCATTAAAAAAACAAAAAAAACCCAAACATGAATCTGCGTTTTTAAGTACAGCACATGCGTTTTGACACGGTACACAGTGACGACACAGAAAAACACAATGCCATGGTGATGCATTCAGATTAAAAAATTCATAAAACCTCCATGTTTTCCAGCATGGAGCAATCAGTACGGATTAACCTTACAAGAACATTCCAGTTTTTTTTCTTTCTTTCTTTCCTTCCTTCTTTCTTTTTTTTTTTTTTTTTAAAAGCACTTTTTGCGTTTCATCATGTTTCAAAATGATTTTGTGAAATTTGTGCTTTACAGGCACCAGTACGATACAGGACAAAAATGACCTCTTGAGAATCAGAATAAGAAATAATCTAATATCGAACAGTAAGACGTGATGCCCTGTTTGGGTTTTTTTGGGACATTTGCACGCTGATAAATTGTCCGCTTCGTTCACTTGTTAGTGAATATCTTCACCCAGAACAGTTTTGGTAAAGGTATCGGCTTGTGAACGAAATTCTGACCCACACCCCTTCATTTTGGGGACACTACCCTACCGGAGTCCCAGAGATGGTTTGATTTCGGAATGCCTGGATCGAGGTCCGAGCATGTATGGCCGGGTTGTATAGTTTCTTCTTCACTTTTGGTGAAAATCACAGGAGAAAAAATTCACAAAAATGGAGCCTGCTATCAAAAACATCAACAGCTGAAAAATTTTACTAAGTGCATCTCTGTACTTTTTTTGAAAGTAGATTTAATTAAGTTTATTATCTCTGGGATATCAGTCTTACATTATACCTCATTACCGTAGAATTCTTCACCTTGATTGGTCAGAAGCTTTTGATTGATCCTGATTAATCTTCTGTAGCATATAATAAGTACCATTATTACAGATTATTGTGGTATAAACAGAACAAACATTACATTTTATCCTGTGCTTTTATTGGAAAATAAACTCGATGTGGTGACCGTAACTCTGCTGTGTGTCAGGTATAGACTGAGCCTCATTTACAGATCTTCTACTAAAGTTTTGTGTGAATGTTTTACTGAATTATAGATTTCTACCTGCTTAACAAAAGTGTCAGAAAAGCAATGAATTTGCATACAGTGACGCCCACAAGATTCCATAAAAGGCGACAAAAGGTGCCATTAAAAAAAAACTCTGCTGTTTATACACCACCGATTCCTTCTGTTGTAACTGCATGATTAGTTTCATTTTTTTGATTCATGAGTTTGTGTTGGATTTCTTTCTTTCTTTCTTTTTTAAATGAATGTCAAGAATACAAAGTGGCCTGTTTTCACATAATCGCAGCGGTACTCTTAGTCCCTGATATAAGGAATCAGTATGAAGATGTTTTTATCGAGACTCCAACTCGTTTTTATTAGTTGCTCTGGATGAATGGCGTCTGATAAACTCTGTATGTTCCAGATATAAAAGCGCAGTAATCCATGCTAATGCAGCGATCGGAAGTGGATCAAGTCGAGATTTGTCTGAGTGTTCTCGTGTGTAAATTTACACGAATGTAAAAGATTTCACGAGATTCTCACCAGCACCAGATTTCTTGTGTAAACTCTCACACTAATGATTTACTCGCAAACCCATCCAGGTCATTTTTGCATTGCATGCTTTCCTTAATAGAGACACTTCAATCATTTTAAAACAACAAAACTTTTTTTTTTCCTTTACTTTTTCCCTTACGTGTTAGTGTAAGAGTACGAAAGTGTACTAGGGTCACCTACAGTTGTTGGTTTTTTTGGGGTTTTTTTTTTTTTTTTTTGGTTTGTATGTTTGTTTTGTCCCCCCCTCTCGTGTGTGTGTGTGTGTGTGTGTGTGTGTGCGTGCGTTTGTGTGTGTGGCTGGGTTAGGGTATTTTCTGAACTTGAAGTCAGACTGTATGAGGAAAAAAAGTCAGAAGTAACATTTTTAAAGCAAGAAATGTCAAAATGTGTATGAATGTATTTATTAAGCTGTATTTCAGAATCCCATCACAGCAAAGTGGGTATTAAGTTGGAAATGATGAATTATGAGTTATTGGTATCACTGTGTCGCTGATATCCTAAGCTTTAAAATGATATCAAGTTTTCTGACATAATTGTCTAGTTTTGGAATAACTAAACAAAACCTGCCAGGAATTTTCAGCCTTTTAAGAAACTTTGGATAAAATCATGTTTAAAGTTCAATAAAGTATTTAATAATTTCTGACTTGATACCCACCTTGCTGTGATGGTCACATTTGGGGCTGTTAAGTTTTAATAACAAGTGAATTCTTTGCCTGTGGGAACATAATTACTGCATCATAGTCAGTATTCACACTTTCAAGAGATGCTGTCAAAAACTGGGTCTGTACTGTAGGAACAATTCTTACCTTAAACTCAGAAATGAGTTCTGCCTTTTTTTCCACCTCAGACTTTCTGCCTTTAAGCTCAGAAATGCCCGTGTGTGCGTTCGTGAGAAAGTGAAATATCTGTAGGCGGCCCGGTACGTTTTTTTACAAGCTTCCGCTTTTATTTTTATTAAAATTATTTTCTCATTTAAGGTCTTGAAGTCCGAGTGCACAGCCGAGCGCTGCTTCATACTTTGTCAGCTATTAGAAACAAATCTGATTATTAAAGCAGTCCTAGTTTAAGTGTTGAAGGACTATAGTACATTGTGTTACTTTACATTATATTAGTGTTTATTAATAGCTGATTCTGGGTTAGGTCAGGTGTGCACTCAGTGTTGGAGCATTCTCATATTTTTTTCTTTGTCTCATTTTTTTGTTTGTTTGTTATTGTTATTTCTTACAGACATCAGTTTTCTTTTGTACAGACAGTCAGAGGACATTAATTCTCCTGACCTCATAACATTCATTAGAAAACAAACAGTGCTATAGGACTAAAACACAGAGTGTAAAAAGGCAGCTCGATTTAATATGGCTTGATTGCATTATTTTCACCAAAAACACAAAATCTCTGCACCAGTATTCTTTACATGATGATATACTTTGATATTTCTCCAGGACAGTCAGGGTTTGGTTTGGTTTCCATGGACACTCCATGGAGAAGATTAACGTTGGTTAAATTAGGCACCTACTACCTGGACGTCCCTGTAGTAGTACGTGCTGATTTTATTTTCTGTTAGCAGGCAGTATACAAAAACTACTGATCTGATTTTCTTCAAACTTGGTGGAGGGGTGGGACTTGGGCCTGGAAAGAACCCATTCAATTTTGGTGGTGATCTGTGCATGGGATCATGTTGAGAAAATCCTGAAATCCCAAAAAATCTCTAATTTATTTATTAACATTGGGCAAAAAGTTCATCTGAAGCCCACTAGGGGGAGACATTTCATTATAACTACTTTCGGGGGTACCTTGCACTCTGAGTGCCCCTCTAGTTTATTTAATTTTTATCATGGGAATTCCTCTTCTTATTCTTTTTCAGTTATTCAGCTGAATTATGATACGGGTTGACTACTGTTTAAGTCTTCTGAGTATGTGGACACCCAAAGTGCTGCTTTTTTTATATTGTCTGTATTCAGATGCAGTCATGTTTCCTGTGGACCTTTGCGAGGCAATGTCATAATTCATAACAGAGATATAAACGTTCAGACTGTGTCTATTTTGATCTGTACACCCTTGAGGTCGGTACTAAGACCGATTCCTAATCATAAATCAGTGCTTGGACAGCGGTGTAATTTGGTATTTTCGCACTATTTGATACTTGGTTTATTACTTCTTTGTTTCGGTGTTATTGTATAAAAATCTGAAAATTGTTGATAGTTTGATTACAGGGTCATTTTAAAAAATGCACTCTATCACTCAATCTCTATCCTCACACTGTACACTTTGTTCTGGACTGTGTAATACCTGGGTGTTTGATGATATGTAACCCAATTATAGAGCTCACTTCCTGTCCTGGCAGTTCTAGTACTTCATCTGCGCATGAACCTCTCACAGAGCTCATAATAATAAAACTCCAGATTTGAGACACTGTCTCTCACTGTCTCTTTCATTCACCTTTTCTTTGTCTGGCTGCCAGCAGCCTGGGTTCACAAACGATTATCAGGCAAAGACACCAATTTTTTCTTCTTTTTTTTAAAGAGGAGGCGGGGCTTACCGCCTTGACATTGCATGAGCGTCAGTGAATGAGGACTGATACCTCTGAACAAACTCGGATTAGCTCGAGAGTTTTAAGAGGAACCCTTCCGTAATTTTGTCACGTAATATTTTATTTATCGCCATATTCCGTATCATCATGCTTCGAGTCAAACCCCTCTGACTGAACTTTCATTCCAAGGCACAATTAAAAACAAAAAATCATTTATTTCTTCATTTCTCCCCCCAAGAAAACCGGTGTAGACAGGCCACCCTCACGTGTGCTGTGCTGAGGTTGTAGTGATTTGGTCCGTCTGTAAGAATAAAACAATGTGATATAAACATCACCAACCAACATCACAGATTCTTACAGCATGAAGAACAAAGAATTCTACTGGGAATGAAGTTGGTTTGGATCCCACCTGTCCGGTTGTGCTTCTTCTAGTGGTCTGTATCATTACTGAACACCTCGCCACATTCTGAAGTGTGTGGTAGAGAATCGGTGCGCCTGGACGGACTGCATTCAGCAGGAAACCTGACACACCGCCAAACACAAAATCCGGCTTGTTAACCCTTACTGAAACCAAAAGACTCAACCATTACAGCTACATACCCCCCATAATCCATCCTCACTGACACCCAAACACATAATCAGCACCACTATCTACCATCCCATTCTTTTTTCATGTGCCAGGCCAGTTCCAAGCTTCAGCTGCCACTGAGAACCAGATTCTGGTTCTTGCGATTGATTAGGCATGTAACACACGGGTGGTCTGCCTTTGTATTCCCTCAGCACCCCTTGCGCATAACCTGGTATTCTGAGGTGGTCTCCCATCCAAGCACTACCCAGACCTGACCCTGATCAAGATCAGACGCAATTGGACATTTACAGGGTAGTATGGGGGCACCAACCCCTACCCTTCTCTGAAACCAAAACCCTCAACCCCCAGCAGTACCTACTTACTCATCTCAACCTTCTGCTGAAACTTTAATACACCAACCCCAAAGCCTCGCTGAAACCCAAACACCCAACCAATACCTCTACCCTCCCTTAAACCCACATGTCATCCCCACCGCTACCTACCAACCCCAAACCTTGCTTAAACCCAAACAATAATCTTTAACACCGCCTACACATCAACCTTCACTGACACCCAAACACACAATCAGTACCACTATGCATCAACCCCCAAACATGTCTGAAACCAAAATACCAACCCTTAACACTACCTACCAGTTCCATTACACACCAACCCCAAACCCTTGTTGAAACTAAAACACCAACCACAAACACTTGCTGAAACCCAAACCCCCAATCTGTACCGGTATTCACCAGCCCCAAACCCTCAAACCCAAACACCCATCCAATGCTCCTACACACCAAGCCCCCAAACCCTCGCTGATACCCAAACACCCATCCAATGCTCCTACACACCAAGCCCCCAAACCCTTTCTGAAACACCAGCATGCTAACAGAAGTTATATCAGCATTAGCAGGGAATTATCCCTCACCTGCTGCGAGTGGGACTGTAGCCTCCGGCAAACGATTTTTGTGACGTTGGTGTCACATCTCCATCCACTTCACTCTCATTCCGCCCCATATCTGCATTAGCGTGCCAGTTTGTTCCTCCGCTAGCCGTAGAGGATACTGCAGGACAAACATAGGTAGAGAGATAAAATGTAAAGCCCATTAAGATGGTGTTTATCTGTTTCATAACCATGTGCACATGCAAACAAATGGTTGCAACAGTTTTCCCAGTAGATTATGGAGTGTGTTTGTGGGGATTTGTCCCTTCAGCTACAAGAGCATTAGTGAGGTCAGGCGCTGATGTCTGGCGAGGAGGCTTGGGATGCACTTGGCGTTCCAGGGCTCTGTGCAGGCCACAGTGCAGGCAAAGTTTTTTTTTCCAGTATGACCTTGCCAAAACGTGTCTTTATTGACCTCGCTTTGTGCACGGGCGCATTGTAGTGATGGAACTTGTGGCAACAGTTTGGATGAGGGCCACGTATGGGTGTAATGGTATCAACCCTTGCCCGTGTTTTGTATTTAAATAAAAACATACTGACTAACCAAGCAGTTAGTAGTGTCTCAAATCACACGGCATGACTTAGTACCTAAATCTGCTCATAAGGTTAAGCGTAAATGGGCTACTTGGTGTTAGCTTGCTAATTTAATTAACCATTTGCTAACACAGGACAAATTTTCTTGACTCCTGCGTCAGCTAACTAGCAAAGAATTTTCTGTCTAAGAAGCAGCTGAAGAGCATTTCCGTAGATATTGTGTTACCTGATGAATAAGAACTGGTCCTGCTGGATCTGCTAAATGGAGCTGGTAGCGTCTGATAGCCCAGATGATGTTGGTAGCCTCGATCGCATTCGTAACCGTAGACTTGCTTCCTTCCCGCGGTGTTGCGGTTGTACCAGCCTCTCAGATGTTCTACCACTAACGCTTTCTGCATGCTTTTTGCCAAAAGTTCGTTCCTGCTCCTTGGCGGTCGTAATGTTGCATAGGGATTGTGGACCATCCCGTAATTTTTGCTGCGCCCGTTCCCGTGGTACCCATGCGCGTGGTATGAGGGGTTAACATTGTAGTGTCCTTCGAGTTCATTCTCGTATACATAAGCACCATTAGCGTTGGCATTAGTGTAGGGCTCATAGTCAGCAGCGGTGTAGCCGGGAACGTAATATGCAGCAGGGCTGTACGGTGTACGAGAGTGAGTGTGTGTATGAGCATGAGTGTGTGTGTGGTGGGGAACCAGGTTTGGCATGCTGCCTGTACTGTGTTGGTGATGAAGGGATGATGGGATGAGGTAAGGAGGGGTGGAAGGACACGGAGGACCGAAATCAGCGCTGGACACACTCGTGCAAGATGAACAATCGTCTAGGACCTCCGTGCTGTTGCTACGGCGACCTGGAAAAACAGATCTCTCCGAACCGGAGTAACAGAGGAAATGAGACTGAGACTCCAGGCTTCCACTGCGATGCCGGAATGTGTGGGCGGGACCCTCGGACCTGCCAGTTTAATAAAGAAATTATCCAAGGAACTTGCTTCCAAAGGTGTAGTAGCTGCTTAAATCACAAATTTCATAATGTTTCCGTACCCAAGCTGGCTGCTGCTGTAGGCGTTACGGGTCATGGCGAGGGTCTGCGCGACGTTGTGCAGTTCTGCCTGTCTGCGAGGGACGGTTTTATACGGGCTGCTGCTCGCCGAGGAGCCATCATGTGAAGTGTAATACAAACCAGACTTTACATCGCACTCCAGTCTGTAGGTACACATAATAAAAAGGAGACGCATTTATAAATAAAGATGATGCTTTTATAAAAGGAGGACACGTCACACTGCGGACACACACACCTGCTCAGGGCAGCGTCGTGGTGTGTGTCGCTCTCGGAGGATCGTCTCTGTGTATCATAGTCCAGGTTGACTGGAGGAGGAGCAGTGAGTAACGACGGAGAGCACTGCAAGGAGCGAGATCGCCGCCTCTGACTAACGTCATCTACGCACACACACACACACACACACACACAGACGCAGTGCAGACCTAATCAAACACAACGTTTCTAGCAAAAGTTTTCAGGTTTTAGAAGTTTGCTAATTGAGTATTGATAAATTATGCAAAAGCAAAGCAATTAAACTCACACCTTTGTAGCCGTTACTTTACTGAGTTTATAGCAGCGGCTAATCTGAACGTTTTAACACAAAGGTTTAGCAAGAGATGTTTATCACACTACTGAGGTAAATATTATCCTTGTGAAATAAATACAAGTTGTGACAATGTGAGCAAAGCTCACATTTCAAGATTTATATGGCAGAAATATTTATTTTTAAGAAAATGTGCCAGCTTTTAAAAAAAACATCTCTGAGGAAAACGTTTAGCAGGCTGCTAACTTAGCATGTAGCATTGTGGGTAGCAGACATGTTTTGCTAGCTGCTCAGTAGAGTGTAGAAGCTAAAGCTTGACGCTAAACAGATTAGCATTTAGGTTCTCTAAAATACTTTTAGGCTGCTGAAATGATCATTTTTAGCTTTATTATTTTACTTACTGTCATCCGGAGGAAGGCTGTCAGAAAGAGAGCTGCATTCTGACTGACCCAGTTCTTCTGTAAAAAGAAAGATTAGTTATATATATATAGCAACGTGTGTGTTTGTGTGTGTACACGCAGAGACATTTTAAGGAAAGAGAGCAGATATTTCAACAAAACAAAAATGTAAAAAAATCTCTACGAACACTATGCATCATGGGCATTTAGGACATTTATTTTGCATTAAAATGGATCTGAGGTTTTAAAGATACAGTTTATACACCGGGGCGGCACGGTGGCGTAGTGGTTAGCATGTCAACCTCACAGCAAGAAGGTTCGGGGCTCGAGTCCTAGGCTCGGGCATTTCTGTGTGGGGTTTGTTTTCCCTGTGCTTGCATGGGTTTACTCCGGGTACTCCAGTTTCCTCCCACAGTCCAGACATGCACATTAGGGAAACTGGCTGTTCCAAATTGCCCCTAGGTGTGAGTTTAAATGGTTGTGTGTGTGTTGGCCTTGCGGTGGTCTGGCGAGGAGTATGGGTGTATCGCGCCTTTGCCCAGAGTCGGCTGAGATAGGCGCCAACCTCCCTGTGACCCTAATAGGATTAAGCAGTTTAGAGAATTAGTGAGTGAATGAATGAAAATAGACGACATGTGAATGACGAAAATTGATTGGTTAGCTATCTCAGGATAATAGAAATTATCCACCTCACAAACTCAGCATAGTGTTTCTGAAATCCCAAAATTTTTTAATGTGTAATATGATTCATGTAACGTCACAAAATGATTGTTTTCTTTGTAAAATAATACATCAGGTGTTAACTGTTGTCATCTCTTTTGGGTTTAAACCCCTTACTGCTTTTGAACTTTAACCCCTCTGGACACGCCTCTACTCTTACCAGCGATGATCCGTGAGGCTCTCTGCGTGGGTCTCTTTCCCTTCTTCACACGATAGCGGTTCATCTCATCCTCGATCTCCTGAAGTTTCTGCATGGCGTCCAGGCAGTTCCTCCTCCGCTTCTTCTTCACCGTTTTGCCGATATCGTGTTCCGACGCCAGCTTTTTCGCGGCTTCCACAATCTTCCGCTGTAGAGCGAAACGACTCTCCAGGTTCCTCAGGTACGGATCCTTCGCAAAACATCATTTTTTCAGTGTAGTAGTTTATCATGCGTATCAGAAACGTATATAAAATTCAAATTTAGATAAATTGTATATGGAATGATGTTTAAATTTTCATGCTTTATTTTATTTTATTTTATCGATCGTATAAAGAATATATTTTCAGATTCAGTTAGAGGGCGGCACGGTGACGTAGCGGTTAGAGACGTGTGTCTCACACCAAGGTCATGGGTTCGATTTATGGGTTCGGGGTATTTCTGTGCAGGGTTTGCATGTTCTCCCCGTGCTTGCGTGGGTTTCCTCTGAGTACTCCGGTTTCCTCCCAGAGTCCAAAGACATGCACAGTAGGCTGAATGGCTGTTTCAAATCACCCCTAAGTCTGAGTGTGTGTGTGAATGGTTGAGTGTATGTGTTGGACCTGTGATGGCCTGGCGAGCCATTCAGGATGTACTCCGCCTTCGCCCACAGTCGGCTGAGACGGGCGCCAGCCTCCCCACGACCCTAATTAGGATTAAGCGGCTTAGAGAATGAATGAATGAATGAATATACATTTAAATCCAAATCACTGTGCCACATGTTACCATTCTGTAATCAGAAGAAATGTCCTGGGAAGGAAAAATACACAGTATTGAAAAACAATTTTTGGTACGGATTTACACCAACCTCGTTATATGGGAAAAGGTCGTCCAGTTTAAAGGATGTCCCGATTCTTCTCCTGATGCCGGGAGGTTTCTCACCCGCACTCATAGGGTACTCTTTAGGGAGTTTACCAGTCAGCTCCTGTACAAAACAACCCAACACGGCAAAACATACCGTAAATGTGATGAAATAATAATAAATAAAATAATAATAATAATTAAAGTGTTTATATCATTAAACCAGTAATGAAATTTCTGTTAGAAGCTGATAAAAATGACTCTACTGTATATAACATTACCCACCCTACCCCCCACCCCCACCCCAAAGATATTTTCTTACCGCTTCCCTCAAGCATATCTCCTTCAGCTCGGCCATTTTCCGGCTCAGGACGTTTTGGATTTCTTTCTCCTTCACCCTTAATTCAGCCAGTTTCTCTTTTTTCTGCTCATCGTTCATCTCTGAGTCTGCAGAACCTGGGCATCACATTTCATAACAATACACAACATACTGTAAACCACCAGAATAATATACTGTACATTTTATCTGGTTTAAATAAATAGCTTAAAATGTATTTTAAAATATTATATTAATTATATATGCAAAAAGTATGATTTTTATAGGATTTTAGAATTAGTGACCGTCGCAAACTATGAGTGTTACGTACGAGGTACATACCTACTATGTTTCTACTATGACAACAGAGAAATGGTACTGTTTGTGATGTAACAATGATGATGATGCCATACTGAGGTCTACTATGAC
>JBCNYH010000003.1:33366930-33383837 GCA_039654325.1 Tandanus tandanus
TATTGCCACATTAATGTTGCTGAGCCTCGACCGGACCGACTGGAGCAACAACGCCATGGAGATTACATGCTGTGATCGAGGCTAAAGGCGTTCCATGAAAATATTAGAGTGTAAGACTTTTTTTCTGGGCCGGGCGGTGTATTTTTACACAGTACAAGGAACAGTACAGAGTATACACAGTATTTAGGAATCAGATGACGATGGCCCAGGATGGACCTTCAGTGGACGACTACCGATTCTGTCTGGGGTTAACTGGCCCTATAATGGACGCTTCAGCAACCCTGTGCTCTCTGAGAGGCTCTGAGAAGCTAATAATACCGCGGTGTGTGCAGTGAGGAGAAGAGTGTGTGCTTGTGTGTGGGTTCAGACATGAAGACGGAGACTGTCGGTAACCCCTTCTGCAGCAGTACGGAGACCGTCGGTGTGAGGGCACGGTGGATTAAAGCATACCTGCGCACTTTGGAGCGAAGTTTCTATAGCCACTTCAAAAGAGTGTTTTTCAAAGACTAAGGCTATGTTCACTCAGTGTGTCTCGACAAGATCGACAGAGCAGTCTGGTCATGTCCTCGTGTCTTATATAACCTCTATAGCTTTCTTTAGCGCTTCAAAATGATTTTCTGTCTCCAATTATGTTCAGTCCTCCGGGATGTGTTGGAACACCTACTGAGAATAAATCAAAGTGAAGGCATCGGTTTTGTGTGTGTTTTAGAATATGGAATCTGTGGCTGCGAGGTAGTGAATGGTGTGATGTTGAAACATCTGTGGGTGATGCCACCTATGAGGAGGAGAAGAAGAAGAAGAAGAATGTTGGAAAAAAGTTCTGGGAAAGTTCTAAGTTCGAATCCCGTAACTGACAAGCCCCTTTCTGTGTTGACTTTGCATGTGTTACCTTTTGGGGGTTTCCCCCCCCCGTGTTTGTGTGGGTTTCCTCGGGGTACTCTGGTTTCCTCCAGCAGTTGGAAGGCCTGCACATTAGGTCAAATAACTACTCTAAATTGCCCATAGGTGTGAGTGTGAGTGTGAATGGTTGTTTGTGTTGGTGTCAGTCTTGCAATAGTCTGGTGACCTGTTCGGGGTGTAGCCCCGCCTCCCACCCGAAGTCAGCTCTGATTGGCTTCATATATAATGGATGGCTGGATTGATTGTTTATTTTCTTAACAGGGTTAATGGAGACACCGCTAATAATATATTCAAACAAGTGCATTAATATTAACCTATCGTTCATTTTATAGCTGGAACTTCTTTCCAAGGTGCGCTGGAAGAAAAATAAACAGTCTTCGACCAATCAGAGCACAGGATTCAAAAATGCTTTCGTATAAATGCACACGTTGTTTTGTTTACTCTGTTTACTCAGACAAAATACACTGTATGTGTTTTCTGACATGGCTTCTAGAAGCTAGTTTTAATGTTTTGGGAGCTTTTCCTTGAATGTCCTTATTATTCAGATCAGGTAAGAGCACAGATGGCAACAAAACTTGGAGAAAAAAATACAGATCTAGTGTTATTCCTAGTCTTATGCATCACGCTAGCGGGTCCATGTCATTCAGAGACTGAGCACCGGGCATTTCTTCAAACCCGATCCAAGTAATTCCCATTTCTGGCCGCAAAAAACAAATGTGGTTTGCATTAGATCGTAATTATTTCAATAAAAACAGCAGCAGATGTTACGCAAGAGAGAGAACAGAAGAAATATGAATTACCACCCAATGGAATGGACTCAAATAAAACAAGCTGTCAATAGAATCCTGATGGATATGAATGACTATTTCTATGGAAAAAGGCGGTTTTGTCTTAAATGTTGTGTCACTGTTGGGGTTTTCGAGTCTATTTTTCACCCCAGACATTTTGATTAATGTGCACTCATTAAAATCTGAAATCTGTGGAGGATCGTTGGGCCGTAATTCGTCTAAAATCTTTGCACTTCAGCTGCTTGGTTTCTTCCTTCCTTCCGTTTTCTTCACTTACTTCATTACTTATTTTTTATAATCCTATGGATACTGATGTTCAGTGCAGGACGCAGTTTCATGTCATGCTTACAGTAAGCAGACGGCCCAGCCTGTGGAAAATGGCTGCGCTGAAACCTATGAGTAATTGAGTAGTGAAGTAATTTAACTGAAGCAGATTGGATTAAACACGAAGTGCGAACATTCAGAATAAACACAAGCTTGGAAAAGGACTTCTAAAGGAATCTTTTAAAAGAAAAAAACAAGTTCAGGTAAAACTGGGATTTCAATTATTACCTTCGCCTGAAAAAGGTTTTGCGGAAGTTTCTGTAATCGGCGGTGTTTGTTTGTTTGTTTGTTTGTTTGTCTGGGAACCAAATCCTGACCACACCTATTCACGGATTCTCACCACACATGGTGGGGACACTACCCTACCTGAGTCCCAGGGAAGATTTGATTTTGGACTGTCTGGGTCAAAGGTCAAGGTCAGAGCAAGGTCACAAAGTTTTGGAGGTGGAACGGTCGAAACGAGTGCCAACAGATATGTTATTACTATGGAACTCTAATAGGAATGCATATATGGACTTTCGGATGTGACCATAACCTTTGCCCTTGAGTGACCCTGAAAGGACAAACCTCAGCCAACTTGTAAATACTTTAAATGAGAGTGTTTTTTCCCCTGCTGATCGGACCGCCATGTACCGATTCTTGGAGTCAAGGATTACTGGAGGAGTAGCACCTTTCTGGTCGGCCTACAACAAATTGGAGTCCCAGACTGGTCCCCCCCATATCCAGCACCATGGGAAGCACAATACACGGCCAATTCGTCACCAGCAAGCGGCCACTCACTCCATCTAGCTTCTCACATGGTGAAGACCGTCCGCAGTGGCTCTTAGCCCGACACATTGTTGGTTTGGCAGTGTAAGGAGTTGCAACCCCGCTGCTGGAGGTTGACCATTTTATCGCATCGCGTTGTAAAGTTGCATTCCATGATGAGTTCAATTTCCACAAATCCTATACTTCCAGTCCCAGGAGTGGACAGGAACGTTGGATTGTGCCAACTGGACCGCTAGGCGTGCAGCTCGGCTGAGGCCGCCCTAACCAACTAACTTACTAACTAACAAATACTATAGAAAACATTGTATGATGAGCACATGGGAAATTAAAACAAGTACCCATTAAAGATCTTATTTTCTTGCACTTTATGAGTGCCCCTCTTTTTGAATCTGTCTTGTGGCCCATGAATGGGGAATGTGGGTGTGGCTTTATACCATAAAAAAAAGAAGAACAGCACCCAAAAGCATTCATCAGATCATTCCGCTGAGGCAACTAATAAAGGCTGAATATCGAACTACAATTAAAAAAATTCAGAACAACATGCAGGAGTGGGAAGAAGGGCGTGATTAGTGTTCATATACAGATGACAAATTAAAGAATCGATCCAGCCCATGCCTCTGTAATGCTGTGGGAGGTATATTTGGATAATTCCAGCTAAAGAGCAGTGCACGGTTGAGAAGGAAGCCTTCATGACCTTCAGGATTCTGCGGCTTGTGGCCAGAAAGGTGTTGAAAAGATATCAGTATCTGTACAGGTGTATGGGTGGGATGGTGGTACAGCGAGGTCCAAGGTTCAATCTTAAGGTTGAGTTACTTTCTCTAAGGGGTTTTGCATGTTCGTCCATAGTCTACATGGGTTTCCATGGGTTCTCCTGGACTCTCAAAACCAAGATGGGAATACACCGTGCAAGGTCCCGCCTCAGCTTCAGACTTCCTGGGCTAGACTGTGGATCTACTGTAATCTTTAGAGCCGACCTGTAAAATTTCCTCCCGAAATGAGGAGTGAACAAAATACACTGGGATTATTATAAACCCTGTCCAGATGGAAATACCGTCAAACCTACAGACTCTATACATTTTACTCCAGCAACACCTCCGTGCTAATGAATGGCAGCTCTTGTGTGTGATATTGTATTTGCTTTGAGTCAGAATCCTCCCTGCCGTTTTACAGGTTTGTGTTGAGTGTACTCCATGCCACCGTGTCAGTATAAAGCATCGGTGTTCAGCTCGGCATGTGCTCCCGCGCTCCTGTTTTTCCATAAGACGTTTTCCAGACACCCTGCCGCGCAAATTAGCTTTTCACCTCGCCGTGCCTGACACTCTGACAAAAGAAATAAATAAAAGAGTATCAAAGTCTCAGCGATGAATATTTTCAGACCGCTCCGTTTATCCTCGCTTGCTTGGTGGTCTCGGTTCTGAGTTCCCTTTGGGACGTAAATGAAGTAATGTTGCAGTTTGGATATATACGCAATGGCTTGCAGGCTCACACACGTCTCCTGGGGAACTGACACACGCTGAAGGTTTAGATTATATTCTGACGCAACGCTCCGCCTGGCTGCTAAATATGATGTGAGAATTTGTAATCCAATCAAGTCCAGAGTGACTGGCGTTTTGGGGGAAAAATACGAGAACGGTTCATAGAAAAATAAAATGCATACAGTGTCTCGCTCAGTACAAGAGTTACGTTGATTAGCCAAAAGCATGAGTCTGTATGAAATTTGCTGCACTTTAGTCAGCTTTACACTGCATTTAAGCTACGCTAATGTAGCTAACACATATAGGAAGATATAAGGGTTTAAAAAAGGACTTTTTATGGCCAGTGGTGGCTTAGTGGTTAAGGCGATGGGTTACTGATCCAAAGGCCAGCAGTTCAATCCCCACTATCACCACTGTTGGGCCCTTAAGGAAGGGCCTTAACCCTCAATTGCTCAGTTGTGTAAAAAGAAAAAAGATCATTGAAAGCCGCTCTGGATAAGAGCGTCTGCCAAATGCTGTAAATGTTTTATTATTACTGGGGTGAAACCATCATGTGTTGTACATTTAACGTCACATTATACCTTTAAAAAAATTAAAAAGAGAAGACAGCACTTGTTAATTAAGTTAATCTGAATCAAAATTCTATATTAATATCTGTCTGTGTTTAAAATTTTATTTAGCTATTTTAATGATTTTATTGGTGGTTATTTGGAAACTGAATCTCAGAATGATGACATCACCAAGGCCCAAGTTAACATGGAGGAATTTGACTTTAAACAGAATTTCTTTCAGTTTTTCAGGTGTTTGTGTTTAAAGAGTAGCCGTACAGATCATCCTTACAGCATTATTTGTTTGTATGTAATCCGTTTAAGCGATACAGACGCTTATTTCAACATAAATGACCATAAAAAGCACAAAACTACGGCCGTTAGAAGCTTAGCAGTCGTTTTACCCCAGAAGTGATGTCAACGCTTTGGGCAGGTCGGTGAGACGTCACATTCTAGCGACTGAGAACGAGAGCGCTGCAGTGATGAGCGTGACGGTGAATCCAAAATGGCTTATGCAGCTAACGTTTTGCTGACTCGGCTTTCCTGTCATCAGTTGGTTTAGGAACAAAAAGCTTTGTGATTTTGGCGCTTGTTGTTTGTGCAGCTCAGCACTGGACCATAATGTGTTATGATACACGGGGTCAGTGATGCAGCTCAGCCAATCCTACGAGTTCACGTCACTACCAGGCTGGAACAGGCGTGCTCAGAAATGCAACATATCTCTGAGCACGCCTAGAGTCGTAACACTCGCACGCACTTTGGACTGATGGCATGGACTGATGTTGCCGGAAGGAACCGCTGATGTTATATGTAATCGTTTTAAAGAGCTAGTAACACTAATTCACCACAGGTACACTTTAAATATATGAATCCTGGAGGATATATAGTTTCTCACTGTACGTGCACTGAATTTTAATCAAACCAGTAACACCTTCAAGACAAATCTGTCAATAAATGGCATGATCGTATCAAAATCCTATACTTGTACATGTTAACTTGGGCCCTGATGACATCATCATTCTGAGACTCAGTTTTTAAATAACCGCCCATAAAATCACTACAACAGAAGCTATCCGCCTAAAATTTTGAGATCTCGAGATTTGAATGAGATTAACTTTTAACGAGTGCTGTCTTCTCCTTTAACTGTCACCTCAGCAACAAATAAATGATTAGTGTACAAAATGCACATGGGCCAAATCATGTGTCTGGTGGCTATATGCTTCTTTTACTTTAAAGCAAAATGATCTACATGAGCTTCCTAACTCCAGGCCAAAACTAAATCAGCACTCCTTCCAAGGTACTACATTTCACCAAAGCAAACACAAAGCATGATGGGTAAGGTGTCTTTCCTCAGCTGTCTGTTCCTGAAGACAGAAAGATGTTGGCTTGATTAGACAGAAGGTAGAAAAACATCTGGAAAACAACCCCGAGAAACCTGACCTTGTCCACACACACTCATACACTTAAAAAAAAAATAAAAAAATAACCAGCTGCCGAACAATGATTCACAATGGAAAGTTTTCTCTCTCCATGTTTCCTCTGATGGATGGTGCGAGCCATTCGTCTTTGATATCCGCATCCACATGTTCTGTTCGGACCGGTGTTGGCTCGAGTCGTCCTTTCTCTCCAGAACCTCGCATCGTGATGGCCCAGGTCACATCTTACAGGTGCGGTGCGAGGGGCTCGGGTCGTTAATCAAGGCGATAAAAGGCTGAAACCCGATACGTCGCCTTTCATCAGCGAACGAGCAGCGTTCTCTGTCGTTTCTTCCTCGTCAGGAAGTCCAGGCCTGCATCTGCATCGTGCTAATTAATGAGATGGGAAATTGGGAGAGACACGAATAATGGAAAGACGGTTCCAGATTTCAGATGCTTTAATTAGGGTCTGGATCCTTCTGGGCAATGACCTTCTCTGGCATGAAATGCGAGAACAAGACTGCGTAATTAGTCTACAAACAGTTATAGATGCTCTGTAGTGTTCGTCATATCATGGAGATGGATTGAAGGTGCAGGAGATGGTGGAAATGAAACACACACACACACACACACACACACACAGAAAGAGAGAGAGAAAGAGAGAGAGAGAGAGAGATGGTATTAATCCAACAACAGTTCATCATATGTGTCAGAGGCTCCACATGTAGACATGGTGATCCTGGGAGAAACTGCGATTTTTTAAACATTTCTAGATGTTATTTTGGATGTTATTGCGTTTCTGGTTCTGGTTTTATCCAGATTAAAGCTGTACCTGTTCAAACTGGTTCATTCCTTGTTAGTTTATAGTCAGACAAATCTATTAAGGTTTTAGTTTTTGCCGTATTAACTGTGGATTCATTTATTCATTTTCTAAGCCGCTTAATACTAATTAGGGTCCCGGGGAGGCTGGTGCCCCCACTCACACACACCTAGGGGTGATTTGAAACAGCCAATTAGCCTACTGTGCATGTTTTTCGACTGTGGGAGGAAACCAGAGTACCCGGTAGAAACCCACACAAGCGCGGGGAGAACATGCAAATGCAGAGCCCGGGAATCGTACCCAGAACTTTCTTTCTGTCAGGCAGACTTGCTAAAAACTGCGCCACTGCGCCGCCTATTAACTGTGGATTTTGTTTTTAATTAATCCGCCACCACGATAGCTCTTTATTGGACACTCACTCACTCATTTGCTGAATCGCTTTATCCTACCAGGGTCGCGGGGAGGCTGGTGCCTATCTCAGCCGACAGCTTGTCAGACCATCGCATCGCAACACACAGACACAATTATTCACACTCGCACCTATGGGCAATTTGGAACAGCCTAATGTGCATGTCTTTGGACTGTGGGAGGAACCTGGAGTACCCGGAGGAAACCCACGCAAACATGAACACAACATACAATTCTACATTTATTTATCTATTTAATTATTTTTACAGACGTATGAGCTAGAAATACATGTGAGGGAAGGTGCAGCGCTGTGTAACGGCGTCTCATTAACTCTCTGTTAGAGTTTTTTTTTAAGTAACTAATGCATCTAAACATATTGGGAAACATTTTAAACAGCTAGTGCTGTATAGCTACTACACACAAACCTAATTAAAAAAAAGTTAAACAAATTTCTTTTTAGATTTATTTTTCTATTTTAAAGTGTTGATCCAGGTGATGGTGACAAATTGATTTTATAGCTAACAGACTTAGCATACACCAGAGTTATCTGATTGGAATTTTTATCATCTCTTTTAATAGTTTTCCATTTTTTTATCTTTTCCTTTTAAATATTTATAATAAGTTCAAGTCTTTCTTTCTTTTTTTAATTTATTTTTATTAATTAATTAATTTATTTATTTATTTTACCATTTTTCACACTCCTCTTCCTTGTGTGTCTCTGCAGAGATCTCAGCATGAACAACATCAGTGAAATCCACCCCGACGCCTTCCACAACCTGCCCTTCCTCACCGAACTGTAAGTGTGTGTGAGACCTTAACTCGTTTGTTTAAACAAAATGAACAGGAAAAGTTCAATGTCCCAGCCTTGTGTCAGTCAGGATCAGTTATCTGTGATTGGTTCCAGCAGGATGTGATTCAGTAAGGCAGAAGATCTGCTCTCCGTGTCCTACAAACAAAACCAGGCATCTCCAGCGACGAGGAAACTCACATTATTGATTCGGGGGTCATTATAACCTCAGTTACACGCAATATTCTTTACGTATTACTCAGTCTTTATATTCTTTATTTTTACAGATTAGAAACCAGTGAGTGCTCGCTCGGGTCATTAGGACGTATTAGTAGAAACTATTGCACTGGGGCGGGGGACAGCAGTGACAACCCGGTGCCAGTGGGGCTTAAACTCCCAACCCGTGTTCTCAGATGTTAAAAAAAATAAAGGTGGGCGTATCCTGCAGCACGACAACTCTCCAAAACAAGGAAAATCAAGCAGAGTAAACAAAAAGAGTTTTGCCGTGACCGTCTCAGGCTCCAGAACTGATTTAAAGACAGCACTGTGTTATAACAGATATGTCAGAAATAATGGGCAAAGAGCTGCCAAGTAATCTGGCAAATAAAAACAGGGTGGGCTGTGGATCCACACACTCTCCAGGGGATATTAAAAGGTTGGAAGGAGTCGTTCAGGTTATAAAAGTGTGAAAACCTTTTATTCCATGACTTATAACTGTTTAAATGTGTTACTTCTGTACCTTTATGGCTTATGGATTGTGTTTACTCTAAAAAACACAAACAGTTGTATAGTATAAAGTAATGAATGATGGACTATCTGCCAAACAAATTTCTACTCATGAACAGAATGAAAGAGGAGGAATTAAAAAAATAACTGACAGAACGTGAGATGAGAGTCTTTTAAAGGATCGTTTATTTTTTTGCCTCTATGTCAATGGAAAAAGTCATCAGAAGGCAGCAGACTAATGTGCATATAGAGTGATTTCTGTTAATCATTTGCATATTGAAATATGTACAACTCTGTGGTGATTGGTCATTGGGAACAATGGGGATCAGTGAGTGGTCATTGGGAAAAAAATTGATCAGGGATTGGTCACTGGGAACAATGATGATCAGGGATTCGACACTGTGAACAATAGTCATTGGTCATCGGGAGCAATGGTGATCATTGATTGGTCATTGGAAACAATGATGATCAATGTTTAGTCTTTGGGAACTATGGTGATCAGTGATTGGTTATTGGGAATAATAGTGATCAGGGATTGGTCATTGGGAACAATGGTGATCAGAGACTGGTCATTGGGAACTATGATAATCAGTAATTGGTCACTGTGAACAATAGTGATCAGGGATTGGTTACTGTGAACAATGGTGATCACGGATTGGTCATTGGGAACAATGATCAAGTGATTGGTCCTCCAGAACAATGGTAAACACTGATTGGTCACTGGGAACAGTGAATGGTCATTAGGAACATTGGTGATTGGTCATCGGGATCAGTGGTGATCACTGATTGGTCACTGGAAACACTGATCGTCATTTGGTCATTGGAAACAATAGTGATCAATGTTTAGTCCTTGAGAACTATGGTGATCAGTGATTGGTTATTGGGAATAATAGTGATCAGGGATTGGTCATTGGGAACAATGGTGAACAGAGATTGGTAATTGGGAACAATGGTGATCAGTGATTGGTTGCTGAAAAATAAGGTATTCAGTGACTTATTATTGTGAACAATGGTAATCAGTGATGGGTTAACTGAAAAAGTCATTGGTGATTAGTCAATGAGAACAATGGTAATCAGTGATAGGCAACATTGGCTTGCACAAGCGCCACTCAGTCAGGCTTTACACACAATGATGGGCTGATATTGACTTCTATAACCAGCAGCTGGGATGTGAGCCGGAGAGCTGTACTGAGCAAAATCACTAACGTCTGCTGAAGAAGTTGCTACATTTAGCAACGCTAGTCTCATTCTGGAAGTGATCAAAAAAGTCAAAACTTTGCCAACACTGATCTATTTACTACTACATGGAACAGATAATAAGCTGTATTTTACGAAGAAAAACACGACAAACATTTTTGTTTATCATGCTAACACCGCAAAATACCGAATATATTCCATTAGCATTGTTAACACCATGGATGTCATGTACAAGTGTTAAATTAACTCTAGCTAATTTACACGTGGGAAAATGGGGGTTCGAGTTCATCCACTAGTCCAAAGAGCTCAGTGCGTTTCAGGTAATATTCACATTAACGTAAAGTTCGGAGCCACACACAGACACACTTCATCGTGCAATTAGCTCGACCGAGACGTATGAGACTCCCCAGAGTTTCTGGAGAAGGTTAGCATCGAGGCTGTTGGCAACACTTCTGCGATTTCTGTATCCTGACACGGACAAACTTGGCCTGAATGAGAATCCCGGATCTGTTTAGCATTTACCGAGTGAGAGTTCTTAACACAGAGCCGGAGAACGTAGCGTACTGAAGGAATCAATAAGTTCTACTTCAGAGCCACTGAAGCAAAGCGACCCCCCACCTTATTCTACCTCACACAGCTATGGAGCGCAGACGAAATCCTGCAGCTTCCAGTGTGTTTAAACAGAAACAGTGCCAAATACCTCCATTAATGTGGATCAGCTTGCTTTTGTGTCTCAGCTTTGCCTGTTTTGCCTTCTGACTGCTCTTATCTTGGTACATCAAAACTGAGTCTTTCACACACCGTTGAAAAGGTGACTGCCGCAGGTTTACCATAACAGAAAGGTTTTCAAAACTTTCTAATCTAAGCCCTGCTTTGTGGATAGTAAATATCCCAATGGGAAAACCAAAATTACCATCTCTGCACATTTATTTACCAGATAACCGCATTAAAATAAATTTTATTTCTATAAGGCTTTCCACCATCATTAATTTCACAAGGCGCAGGATGCTGTTTTACCAGAAATGGGTCCATTTTGCTCACGTTCTCTGCAGCCATTAGTGACCCGCGTATACAACAGATCCAGATAATATTAGAACTTGATGTGTGGGTGCAGATTGGGCCATGAATTGGTGGCATGGTGGTGTAGTGCTTAGTATGTTCATCTTACAGTGAGAACGTCCTGGGTTCGAGCCACCTTTCTGTTTGGAGTTTGCATGTTCCTCCCATGCCTGCGTGGGTTTTATTTGGGTACTACTGTTTCCTCCTACAGTCCAAAGACAGGCACATTAGGCTAATTGGCCGTTCCAAACTGCCCCTAGGTGTGAGTGTGAATCGTTTTATATGTTGGCCCTCTGACTGGTGAGCTGATCAGGGTGTTCCCTGCCTTTGTCCAAATTCGGGTGAGATAGGCTCCAGCCTCTCTGCGACCCAAAATTTTCAAAAATAAATTAATGAAAAAATAATTTAGTCAGCTATTAATTCTGCTATTCTCCCAAATAGAACCACTACTTAAGCTTACCTACCCTCAAACCACCCCGAGTTACTCCTCCAAATACCCCAACTACCGTAATGTACCATGCAAGTAGCCACCTAATTTACTTCCATAATTAAGCAGCCTTATGTTTTCCCAATACCCCTTTCATTAATTCCTCTATTCATTCTCCAACTATCCCTAACTACCACTACAGCTACCTTAAACTACCTAAAGTTTTAAAGCATCTCCTACGTTGCCTGGCCAAAAGAGTTGTGCACACAAATATTTTGTTGAACCGCCTTTAGCCCTGATTACAGCGTGTAATCTCTGTTGCACTGTTTCAACAAACTTAAGCAACATCACATTTACTTCACATTTATTTCCATCCACAGTTGGTTCCTTTTTCACCGACATCTTGAATTGATGATGGGGGAAAAAAAAATCTAATCACTCTATAAAGTCTTCTCCAGCACATCCCCAAGACTTTCAGTAGGGTTAAGGTCAGGACTCTGTGGTGCCAATACGTGTTCCCTGAACCACTCTTTCACTATCTGAGCCCTAATTTTATATCTGTTCTATCAGCTCCATTGATGGGAAAACCTGCTCATTCGGAACATTCAGGTCAACAGCTGTCTTCATTTAATTGCCATAGTGTTGCTGAGCCTCGACCGGACCAACTGAAGCAACAATGCCTTGTTGATGGGGCAGTGGTGGCTCAGTGGTTAAGGCAATGGGTTACTGATCCGAAGGTCAGGGATTTAATCCCCAGTACCACCACTGTTGGGCCCTTGAGCAAGGCCCTTTGTAAGTCATCCTAGATAAGAGCGTCTGCCAGATGCCGTAGATGATTCTGCACTGCAATCAAGGCTAAAAGCGAGCCGACAAAATATTACAGTGTGCAACCTTTCTTTTTGCTGGAGTGTGTGTTTTATTACCAGATTTAATAAATTGATGCAACAGAGATTTTTCTGCAGAGCCCCAGTTTGACCAGTCTGGTTTTCTTCATATCTACGAGTGTGCGACAAGTCCGATATTCTAAAGTGATGATCAGATGGATTAAATCCGGGCGGATCGTTCCGTCTTCTGCGCTGCTTGAGCCGCACAGCTGCAGATGCCTAAGAAAAAGTGGGATCAGGGTTTTATCTGGCTCTTACTCTCTCTTTTTTCAATGTCTCTTTTTTCTCTTCTGTCACTCTGTCGTAGCCGAGATGAAAAGCAGCAGATTGAATGGGAGAGAATAACTGGTATTTTAAAACACTGAATAACCTCTACATACCAACCCCCTACCCATGAACTACTCCAATCTACTCTCTGAAATACACCCAGCAAGACATCTTAAATGCCAGTGACTCCACCAGCTACCAGTACACCTTTACATACCCTTAAACTTCACACAACATTGCCCCGTCTACCTTCCAAATAATTTTATTACCTGTCCACCCCAACCACTCAGTCAAATATTACAACTTCCCCAACAGCCCCATATTGCTACTTCTAATCTAATCCTACAATCACTCCATCCTTTGATTACTCACCTACCCAGCAACACTTGGTAGTATTGTGGCCTGAACCCCCAAGCTTCTGATAAGTTGCCTAGAGTCTTAACCACTGAATCCACGACTACCACCGCCACTAGCTAACCCAACCAAACTTGCCTCTTAGCAATTGCAAATACCCCCAACTAATCCTTGACCTTCCAGTTACTAGTCTCTCCACCACCATCAAGTATCTCAGACTTTCCTCTCAAAAACCCAACTACTACACCCTTCCCTTTTAAAATACAACTTCATCTACCTCTAGCAACCCCACATCTACTTGCTCACACTACTCCCATCACCATTTATTTGCTCAGCCGACTCTGGGGGAGAGAGGGGAACACCCTGGACAGCTCGCCAGGCCATTAAAGGGTCAACACACACTTAACCATTCACACTCACTCTCACACCTAGGGGCAATTTGGAACAGCCAATCAGCCTACTGTGCATGTTTTTGAACTGTGGGAGGACGCCGGAGTACCCGGAGGAAACCCACGCAAGCACATGCAAACTCCACACAGAAACACCCCGAGCCCGGGAATCGAACCCGGAACCTTCTTGCTGTGAGGCAAATGAGGCAAATACTGTGAGGCACCTTCTCGTCGTTAGTATAGTGCACAGTATCTCCGCCTGTCACGCAGAAGACTGGGGTTCGATTCCCTGACGGGGAGTCAGGATGGCTTTATACAATTTCCTCTGGGATCAATAAAGAATTCTGATTCTGATCTGATGCGCTAACCACTACGCCACCGTGCCGCCCACTACCCAAACTCATCCTTTTAAAACTTGCTCTACTCATTTAATGAAAATAAATCACAGTCCTTCGACTATCTTACAAATACCCCAACACCTTCACCGACCTCTCTATTCATCTACCCGCCGGATACCCTTACTACACCTTAACTTTGTATACATACATGGATACATTTATTCATTTGCTGAATCATTTGATCCTATTAGGCTCACAGGGAGGATGAAGCCTATCTCATATTCACTCACACAACCATTCACACTCACACCGAGGGGCAAATCTGGAACAGACAGTTGCCCCAATATGCATGTCTTTGGACCATGGAAGGAAACCGGAATACCTGGAGGAAACTTGCAACATGCAAACTCCACACAGAAACACCCTCGCTGAGTCAGGGACTCAAGCCCACGACCTTCTTGCTGTGACGCGAATGTGCTAACCACTACACCACCGTTTTGGCCTCTTTCACGAACTCGCCTCCTGAGCTACCATTTGAGCTCATCTCAACCCGGAATATCCCAGATGTCCATTCCAGCATTCACGTCCACTCTCCAACTCTCCAAATATCCTTTAATGGCCACTCAAACTACCATAAATTACCTTCATGTACGTACATTCCACACACACACACACACACACACACACACACACACACACACACACACACACACACACACACAAAAGATTTGCAGACTTAAAACTAAATAACACATAAATGCTACTTATGTTCATTTAAATGTACTTTTGTAAATAAATGTTAGTAAAAGAGGACATGAGCACCACAGAGAAAAGGTTTTTATTGCCATGATGATTCTCCCACGGAGAGCAAAGCAGAGACGCGTGACCACATCAGCTGAAACGCAAACCCCTCCGAGCCGTGGGATGTTTTAACGATCAACCAAAGTCATTTATATTATTTAAAGGTTAAAAAAAAAAAAAAAAAAAAAAAAAAAAGTTTACAAAGTTTCACAACTTTGAAAACGAACAGGCCGAAGGAAGGACAGTGGTGTTAGTAGAAGCTGATGAGGATGGAAAGATTGTGAGCGAGCGTGTCAGCTCATCAGGGAGACGATGGGAGGTAAATGACAGCGTTACTTAATCAGGCGAGAAATGCGCAGCGCCTTCTCTCTCCCTCTCTCTCTCCGTTTTCCTCCGCTAAACACAACACCACAGCAAAACACACAAATCACATTCCGGATGCTGTTTCGGAATTCACATCTGCTCTGTGTGTGTTTACACGTGTAATTTGTGTATTTTCACACAAAAACTGTGTTTACAGTTTCGGTCCGCAGTGAAAAATCGGAGTAACGAGAAACATTCTGAGGCGGATAAATCATTTTCACGGCGTCCAGGAATGCGGTATTACAGACATCTACACGGGCCACCCATTGCTATTATCACTGTTATGACTATTATTCCTATTATTCATGCCATAATATATCTTAAGTCTTCTGATTTTTTAAAGGCCCCCCCAAGACCCCCTCTGGTTTTGAAAAACAGGATTGACTTGATCGTGTGGTCGATAGCGCACGGCTCCACAGCAAATTGAATTTTACTATCTTTAGACCACTTGTAGGACAGCTAGGCAAAGGAGGACATCATAGACATAACAAGTCTTATATAACTACCCCTTAATGGTGAGTAGTGAGACACACAGATGTTAAAATTCACTAATTGTTTTACCAGTTTAGAAAAACTTCCAGAGCTGAAAGGAGTGAGGATAATATTAGAGATCTGTGCTTTAAACGTGGACCTGTGGGCTATTCTTGCTATTTTACAGTTTATACAGTTTCATTCATTCATTCATTTGTCTGGCCGCTTAATCCTAATAGGGTCGCAGGGAGGCTGGAGCCTATCTCAAGCGAATCTGAGTGAAGGCAGGGTACACCCTGACCACTCACACTCAAAGGCAATTTGGAACAGCCAGTCAGCCTAACGTGCATGTTATTAGACTGTGCGAGGAAACTGGAGTACCATGAGGAAACCCACGAATGCGCGGGGGGAACTTGCAAACTCTACACAGAAATGTCTGAGCCGAGCCTGGGACTCGAACCCAGGACCTTCATGCTGTGAGGTAGACGTGCGAACCACTGTACCACCGTACCGCCCCTTCTACTGTTTCACTAAATTACATGTATTGTATTATTTTTTAAAAAATTGGATAAAATAATTTAGCAAAATTAGCAAGGATGACTGGCACGGTGGTGTAGAGGTTAGCACATTCGCCTCACAGCGAGAAGGTCCCGGGTTCGATTCCTGGACTCGGGGCGTTTCTGTGTGGGGTTTGCATGTTCTTCCTGTGCTTGCGTGGGTATCCAGAGGAAACCCATACAAGCATGGGGAGAACATGCAAACTCTACATAGAAACACACTTCCTGAGCCTAGAACTTGAACCCAGGACCTTCTTGCTGTGAGGCGGACGTGTTAACCACTAAAACTTAACTACAACAATTTGTAGCGTTGCAAAAAAAAAGAAAAGAAAAGAAGAAGAAGCGAAGTTCAGACAATTTTTTTTGTTGTTATTTACAATGCCAATTAGATTGAAAAAAAAATGTGTTATCTTTCAGGACTTTATTATTGTGGTTCATAATTTTATTCATAATTTTATTCCAGAATATACACAATATATTAAGTTTTAAAATTTACTCTGAAGGTTTTTTTATCATCTGAAATGGAAAATAAAATGTCTCAGATTAATACAGGCTTTGATTATTTTCCTTCGTCTCACTGTGCTGTTAGAGACTTTTGACTGACGCATGTCAGGGCAGGTGACTGTGTGTTTGTATCTGTGTGTGCCTGTGGGTGTGTGTGTGTGTGTGAGAACCTACCGCAGTGTTTTGGCCACTTTCCCACTCTGAGTCCTGCCATAATAAACCATAACCCAGCAGCTACGCTCATATGGAGCAAATTACACACACACACACGCATGCACACACACACACACACACACACACACACACACACACACACACACACACACACACACACACA
>JBCNYH010000003.1:33509577-33519577 GCA_039654325.1 Tandanus tandanus
TGGACTGTGGGAGGAAACCGGAGTACCCAGAGGAAACCCACGCATGCACGGGGAGAACATGCAAACTCCACACAGAAGCACCTGAGCCCAGGAATCGGACTCAGGCCCTCTTTCCTTTTCTGACTATGCGTGACGGTGAAAGGCTAGCTTGCAATCTTTCCAGAGTCATAAATGGCTAGCTGTTTACGTGAAATAGGTTGACTCCTCCTTGTGGATGGATGATGAATTACATTTCATGGTAGTAGTTCATGCTTAGAATGTACGATAATCACATACTTTAAAAGTGAGATGGAGGGCCGGATTTGGCCCACGTGCCTTGAGTTTGACACCTGTGAGCCAAAGCTTCTAATTAAACACATTTTTGAATTTGAAATGTTTTCTGTTCTATTGTGAATAAAATATGGGTTTATGAGATTTGCAAATCAGTGCATTTGGGTTTTATTTACATTCTTTACAGCATCCTAACCTTTTTATTTTTAAATTGGGGTTATATGAGTATGTTACTGGAGGCACCATTAAGACTCCTGTGTAATACTCAACACAACATGGCCAAGATTTCACAATAGCATTCCACGGATGTTTCAGATTTTTCCTGTGGGATTGTTTATAACATGCTCTTATCGCTCTTAAAAATGCTTTTAAAAAACGTTTTTAAAGAGAACAACGTTAGTACAATTTTGAATACTGTGTGAAGATTGAAGCCAGCTGTGTGTAAGCAAAATAAGATTTTTCTTTTTCTGTAAACCAGCACTACGGTGGTCTGGTGAGCTGTTGAGGCTGGCTGAGATAGGCTCCAGCCTTCCTACGACCCTAATAGGATTACATTAGCATTAACATTAACGGCATTTGGCAGACACCCTTATCCAGAGCGACTTACATTCATCATTTTCATATAACTGAGCAACTGAGGGTTAAGGACTTGCTCAAGGCTTGAGCCGCCAACTAGGGCTTGAGCCGCCAACCATCAGATCAGTAACCCAGAGCCTGAACCACTGAGCCACCACTGGCCTTTTAATGGTTAGGATTGAAGCAGTTCAGCGAATGAGTGAAAGTGAGTGTTATAAATGATATGTATATGTTTTCACTCTGTACACTGTACTACCACAAATACACATTTAAATGAACATGTCAGGTAGAAAATTCAGGGAATGTCAATCTCCCTCCATGTCCAGGATTTGAACCCATGACCATCTGCACCTGAAGTAAGTGTTCCGGCACTGAACCTGTTTACCTAAAGTTTATTCCGCCGTTCAGTCAAAGATGTATTTAGTGACTCCGTCTGATGTAAATTCAGATCTCTTCCCTTTAGAACTCACCCATCCTTCATGGTTCCTGACGCAGGGTGGTATATACTGACCCGGTACCATCTCTCCAAAACCAGAACCAATCAACAATCTTAAACATCAGTTTCATTCCCAGCGGCTCAGAGTTAGGAAAGATAGACTATATTTATTTTAGAAGCATTTTGGCTGTAGACCAGTGTTATCGTGTCCTGCCATGTCCAGCATCTTCTGCTGTAAAGATACTTTGGGATATTTTTCCTCTTTTGTCCTTTCTTTTATAATATAAACAATAAGGGGCTTTCAGAGACCATCTTTCTCAAGTGCAGCCACACGGTGGCGCCACAGATCGAGTCATGACAGTCTGTCACACACACACACACACACACACACACACACACACACACACACACACATACATAAATTAAAAAAATTTACATCATGCAGTATTTGGTGATTATATTCATATGAATAAACTTAATTTCTTAGATATAGTTTACATAAATATTAATTCTATTCTTCCAGAATTGTGTTTTAATCTTCAGTCCATTTATTCAGCCAGTAAACTGAGAGTACAGAGTAAATCATCTCCCCAGTAAACCACTCAACTCAACTCTTGCCACAAAGGTGGAATCACACAAGTGTACAGGATGACTGTGGGTTCTGTAGCATTACCTACCAATTAGATCACACCATATATGGTATATAAAATGTACAGGGTATATGAAATAATATCCTAATCATAGATTAGCCAATCAGAACACGCCGCTGCGCATATTCACTGGGGTTCCGAAAACACAGTAGAATAAACCGTATTTTTCCCTTAATACAATCAAGACTATTTTTATTTACATCCGAAAATCCATCCCCTGAAGCATTAATGTCCAATCCGATACTTTAAATAGAGTTTAAACCACAAACTTTTGATTCTGTAAGTAGACACACTGACAGCAAACATCTGCAAACCAGACAGCTGGACACATTCGACATATTTACATTACAGCAGTGTGGTTTTCATCCATTTAAAACTCATGAGAATGAATCACGACCAATGAACAGTTCTTCAGTTAGATTTAAAACAATACGTTCGTAATGATCAACTCTATTAGCGAGCGGATTGGGACGTAGCTCGTGGTTAACCGTCAGTGCGATGTGGGACACAGTCGGTGGATTAACGATGTCCAGGCGTTATGTGGTTTACTTTAAATAATATTTCATGTGTAAATGTGCCGCTATTTTTATCCTGCTGGACTGTGATGTTACTGCTGGTGTTCAGATAAACACTTAAACACAGCGCGTGTTCATTTCACTCATCTACTGCAGTAACACACTTTACTACATCTTAACATACATGAAACAGATAATATATTAACACACTTTAACACACTTTAACACACTAACACTAATTCACACTAACACACTCTAAAACACAAATACACCCTAACACACTAACACACAATAACACAACTTCACTAACACACTTTAACACACTAACACAACTACACTTACACTAACACACACTTACACACACTAACACAACTACACTTACACTAACACACACTTACACACACTAACACAACTATACTTACACTAACACACACTAACTCACACTAACACACTCTAACACACTCTAACACACAAATGCACCCTAACACACTCTAACACACACTAACACACAATAACACAACTTCACTAACACACTTTAACACACTAACACAACTACACTTACTCTAACACACACTATCACAACTACACTAACACCCACTAACACAGGTACACTGACACTAACAGAACTACACTAACACACACTAACGCACCCTAACACAAATACACTAGCACACACTAACACACACTTACACACCACACTAACACAAATACACTAGCGCACACTAATACAATCTTACACTACCACACTAACACAACTACACTAACACAAATACACTAACACACACTTATAGCACCCTGTTTCTTTGCCCCCTCGTACAAATGAGCTCACAGACGCCCATGATTGGCTGTTGATTGCCTTGAGTGACAGGGAAGTGAGCGTATGCCATCCCTCCCTCCCGTGAGAGCTGAAAACAGCATCTCTTCAGGGCTCCGGCTAAATCCTCCACTGCCCTTGGAGGAACCTCCAAAGCGACGTCTCGCCCCCTTCACGTGCGCTCTGACTGCAGGTTTGTGCACTGTCGGGTAACGCACGAGCAGGGAGACACGGGAGAATTTGATTGGATATTTCCCAGTAGACTGCAAAGCAGTGATTAGTCGTCATTTTTACAGGATTCCAGTGGCCATGGATGACAGATTTTTAAATTTTGTCAGAAGCTGATGGTTTGTATCAGGGTGTAAAGATCATTTCAACCAATACAACAGTTTGTGTATACAGCGAAAAATTTACCAACCCCAGGTTTAAATAAAGGTCGGCACTGTTGTGTAGCTGTTAGCATGCCGCATTACAGCAAGAAGATCCTGGGTTCAAGACCCGGGCTCGGATGTTTATGTGTGGATTTTGCATGTTCTCCCCATGCTTGTGTGGGTCTCCTCCGGGGTAGTCTGGTTTCTTCCCACAGTCCAAAGACCTGCACATTCGGCTAACTGGCTTCTCCAAATTGCCCTCAGGTGGGAGTGTGAGTGTGAATGAGCACAACTGTAAGTAAAAGACCAAAATCAATGAAGGATCTCACAAAGTATGCATCATCCAGAAGATGTTGTGTAGTAAGTGCTGAGATGTTTGTGATGGAGCTACAGTAGCTTCTCTAACCATGTGAGAAAGCTGAACTTTAAATACACACCTTTAATAAGTAATAGCTTCACGCAGTGTATTCATACAAACATAAACATCAAGGTGCTTAAAGATGATATAAGATGAGATGTATAATGACACTGGGGTTAAGATGCTGTATTCACTACACACTATATCACCAAAGGTTTGTAGATACCTAACCATCAAACCTGCTCCTACTTGTTGAACATCAAATTCCAGATTAAGTTCTTTTGCATGGACGACATGGCGGCGTAGTGGTTAGCACGTCCGCCTCACAGCAAGATGTTCTCCCCATGCATGCGTGGGTTTCCTCTGGGTAATCCGGTTTCCTCCCACAGTCCAAAGACATGCACATTAGGCTAATTGCCTGTTTTTAAATTGCTCCAGGTATAAATGGTTGTGTGTTGGCCCTGCAGTGGTCTGGAGCACTGTTCAGGGTGTACCCCGCTTTCGCCCAGTGTTGGCTGAGATAGGCGCCAGCCTCCATGCGACCCTCATAGGATTAGGGAGTGAAAGGCAAATCAGAATCAGCATACTTCATTGATCCCGGAGGAAATTGTGTAAATGAGTATAATTTACATGTTATAAAAGCCTCCACTCTTCTGGAAAGGCCTTCCAATAAAGTTTGAAATAAGGCGGAGGGGATTGTATTTAATCAGCCATCGGAGGGCAGTCATTGTCCCAGTTCTTTCCAGAGGTATTCACTGGGGTTGACGTTCAGGCCTCTTAGTTCCAGTGAAGGGAATTTGAAGCGCTTTACTAAACAAAGACATTGGATCAAATGATGTGTTTCCAACTTTCTGATAAAAGAGTCTATACGAGAAGATCTACATACTGTACACAGGTACGACTCTGATGGTCAGGTGTCCACATACGTATCTTAGGCTTTATAGTGTATTAAGCTCTTAGGCACAGAGCAAAAATAACAAACTTGTAACCTCAGCTTAGATAATAATAATAATAACAACAACAACAACAAAAACAACAACAACAATAATAATAATAATAATTATAGGCGGCACGGTGGCGTAGTGGTTAGCATGTCCGCCTCACAGCAAGAAGGCCTGGGTTCGATTCCCGGGCTCGGGCGTTTGTGTGTGGAGTTTGCATGTTCTCCCCGTGCTTCTGTGGGTTTCCTCCGGGTACTCCGGTTTCCTCCCACAGTCCAAAAACATGCACAGTAGGCTAATTGTCTGTTCCAAATCACCCCTAGGTGTGAGTGTGAGTGTGAATGGTTGTGTGAGTGTTGGCCCTGTGATGGCCTGGCGAGCTGTCCAGGGTGTAGCCCGCCCTCGCCCAGAGTCGGCTGAGATGGGCGCCAGCCTCCTCGCGACCCTAATTAGGTTAAGAAAATAAATTAATGAATAATAATAATAATAATAAAAACTCAGCTAAGTATGGGACGAATGTTGGGGAGCCAATATTTTTATACACAGACAGAGTAACATCAGTGATCAGACGATGATGTGATTTAACTGAAGCTCTGCCCCGAAACACTGAAACGAGGATGTGTGTCATTTGAGCAACCCTCATCCACCCACCTGTGCGTTCACACTCCATGGGGCGGGAAGAGTGTGTCAGCATTCATTCACAACTCCGCTCTGCCTTCACGCTATGACGTGTGTCCTCTGTAGGACCCTTCAGAAACATTCCTCCTCTGTAAGACATCCTCGTTTACTTCACTTCATCCTGGAGCGTGTGGACTCCTGTTGCATGTTTGTTTACTCCACTGTGCATCCTGACTCGTTTATTCATTCATGACACAGCCATCTGGAGTCTCGCCCTTGAAACCGATCAGGATGCCATGGCAACAGCAGCGGGTTACCGGGGAAACCGGCATCACTATCGAGACCTCATCATTCCAGGAACGAGCAGGATGCTGTCTCTATCCCTGTCTCTCTGTCTCTCTCTCTCTCTCTCCCTTATTCCTTTATGTGTGTGTGTGTGTGTGATGTCAATCACAACAGTGTTCATTATTACACTGATATGAAATACTGACGGCACACAGTACAGGAACATAACCCAAATTACAAAGTCCATTATTATAATGAGACTTTTGGATTATGATTATAAGCTCCAGGCGGACTCTCTCTCTCTCTCTCTCTCTCTCTCTCTCTCTCTCTCTCTCTCTCTGTGTTTATTCTCTCTGTGAAGTGTTTACTCAGATAAACTAATTAAAACTGCAAGTATACTAGCTTACATCACTTCTGCTTAATACTAATCATTAAATGAAGGTAATTAGCATTTGTCCATTTAACGTATCCTAACGACTTAACACTGAAAGCCTACACTAAGATGGATGAGTGCATGGACACATGGGTGGCTTTGACGTCTCTCCTCACCTGTCAAGCGTAAAATGGAGGTCACAGTCATGTCTAACCTTCACTCACGACTCGAAGAGGATGATTATTGTAATTAAAGTTTGTGAAGTTGCTATTAAAAGAAGTCTTAAACGTCTGTAAAGATCTTTTTGATATGGACGCAGTTCTGGTTGTTCTGAGACGGGAAGTTGGGCTGGGTGAAGGCTCCTTCTTCGATCACCATGTACTCGGATCGGCTGAGTGAGGATGTGGAAGAGCAGCGAGTCTTCTTCAGCTCCTCGGAGGAGGATGAGAGTGGCTGGCAGCTTGCCACGTGGAGATACTGCGCCTGCTCCTCTCCTTCTGTTTCCCGGTGGTAGAAGTAGTTGAAGTTTGAGACAATGACCGGGACTGGAAGCGCGATGGTCAAGACACCTGCAATGGCACACAACGACCCGACAATTTTGCCCCCGATTGTCACAGGGTGCATGTCTCCATATCCCACCGTGGTCATAGTCACCACAGCCCACCAGAAGGCATCGGGGATGCTGTTGAAGCCTGAGTCAGGGTCGTCTGCTTCAGCGAAATAGACAGCACTGGAGAACAGGATGACTCCGATGAAGAGAAAGAAGATGAGCAAGCCAAGTTCCCGCATGCTGGCCTTGAGCGTCTGACCCAAAATCTGAAGGCCCTTGGAGTGGCGTGAGAGTTTGAAGATCCTAAAGACGCGCACCAGTCTGATCACCCGGAGGATGGCTAAACTCATTGCCTGCTGACCGTTCCCCTGGCGTTCCACGAGTTCCGTCCCTAAAGTTATGAAGTAAGGGATGATGGCCACGATATCAATGATGTTCATGATGTTCTTGGAGAACGTGGTTTTGCTCGGGCATGCAAAGAACCTCACCAGGAGCTCAAACGAGAACCAGATGATGCAAAGTGTCTCCACGACAAAGAAAGGGTCTGAGAACGGGCTCGAAAGCACCGTGGTGGTGGAGTTCAGCATGGTGGCGGTGACCGCTGGCTCCCGGTCATCATCCTCTCTGAAGTCGGGGAGCGTCTCCAGGCAGAAGATGACGATGGAGATCAAAATGACAAGCACCGAGACGATGGCAATGGCGCGCGCCGGACCCGAACTTTCAGGGTATTCGAACAGGAGCCACACCTGCCTCTGAAACTCGCGCGCAGGTAAAGGGCGCTCTTCTTCCTTAATGAATCCTTCATCCTCGCGGAATTTCTCCATGGCCTCCTCACCGAGCTCGTAGAAGCGGATCTCCTCGGAGAAGATGTCGATGGGAACGTTGACGGGTCTCCGGATGCGCCCGCCGGACTGATAGTAGTACAGGATGGCGTCAAAACTCGGTCGGTTGCGGTCGAAAAAGTACTCGTTCCTGAGCGGGTCGAAGTAGCGGATCCTCTTTTTCGGGTCGCCGAGTAAAGTTTGCGGGAACTGCGTGAGCGTCTTGAGCTGCGTCTCGAAGCGCAGCCCGGAGATGTTGATCACCACGCGCTCGCAGCACTCGTGCTGGGGCTCGTAGCGCTCCAGCGCCGGGTCCTCCACGTTGCTCTCGACGCACGCCACCACCGTCATGGTGTCCTCGCACTCCGTGTCAGTGTAGCCGCGGTTCACCTGGGTGCCGTTGCCCCGGTGCTCGGAGGAGGAAGGCGGAGGAGAGCGGAGGAGACTCAGGTGGTCATCCATACACACGCACGCGCGCGCACGGGGCGAGGAGAGGAGAAGAGACTCCCTCTCTCTCCCTCTCTCCCTCTCCCTCTCTCCCTCTCTCTCCTTCTTCCTTTCCCCCCCGTCGTCTTCAACCCTTTCTTTCCTCTCGGTGCCTTTATATCACATCGGACTCGCCTCCATCCGCCCTTTCGCTCCACTCGAGCCTTTTCCCCGTCCAATCAGAAAGCAGACAGACATCAAAAGGCTTCGTCTCCGTGCTTTGATTGTCTGAATCGGTTCACTGATTTGACTCGTTCACTGATTCGGCTCTGTCGGACAAACCTGTTGAGTCGGACCGAGTTTTTATTGATTTGATTCCTCCTGTTGCATTTGATTCACCACTCAGAGCCGCCCGCAATAATAAAAACACAGCACAGTTTCATTTCCAGCCCGCGGTGACATCTATGCTTTAATACCGACCCTCCCTACATATTACATTTTTTAAAAATACTTATTTAATTATTCACTTCCCTTGGTCCACTGTGCCCTGTTCCCTTCCATTAGGCCTCTTAGACATTCCTCCTCATGACTCATTCATCTGCCTCCCCGTTTAATCCTACTAGGATCACGGGGAGGCTGGAGCCTATCTCAGCCGACACTGGGCGAAAACGGGGTACCCCCTGGACAGCACTACATCCCTCCTTTAGGCTATTTTAGGATAATATGTTAACCTGGCTAGAGAACTAAACCCCATTTGTTTATTCATCCATTCATTTTCTGAGGCGCTTAATCCTAATTAGGGTCGCGGGGAGGCTGGCGCCCATCTCAGCCAACTCTGGGCGAGGGAGGAGTACACCCTGGACAGCTCGCCAGGGCAGAAACACGCTGACGGCTATGCAGCCTACTTTTTACAAAAGTCAGCAATGGTTCTTTTATATTCCTCTCACCACAGACAGTGACAGACATGGCCGGCCTTTGATAACCCAGTTAGCTGCACTGGGGGGACAGCAGTGAGAACCCGGTGATAGTAGGGGCTTGAACCCCCGACCTTGGTATTAGTAATCCAGCACCCTACCCCAGGGCCACCACTGCCCCCCATTTGTTTATATTTTTAAATAATTGTTTAAAATATATTAATTTTATTTTATTTCGTTTCATTTGCCGAACCGTTTATTCCGACTAGGGTAGCAGGGAGGCTGAAGCTTATCTCAGCCAACTCTGGGCAAAAGCAGGGTACACCTTAAACAGCTCTCCAGCATATTCTTACTGTTTTCTTTAAAAAAAAAAAAAATAAAAAAAAAAAAATATATATATATATATATATATATATACTTAGGCGTTATCATTTATATTCAGTTTATTAATATTTAATCAATCAATTTATTAATGTATTTAATAAATTAAGAACTACAGTATAACCTCAATGACGTCTTGATGGAATTCCCTGACTGACACCACTGACATTTTGGCATCTGAATCTTAATAATTGGAACAGACCATTTCCACCTTCTCTATTTCCAATATAATATCATAATAAGATATTTGTGTCCTTCTAATAACCGAGCTGACATTCAGAAGCCTCTGTTATCAGGTTTTGCAAAACGTTTACATCCTGTAAACATCATGTGTGAGGCCTGCATCATGCCACATTATTCATGGGAGTAGGACAAATCTGATTTAGCACTATCTATACATCTACCAGATCAGTACTATTGGGTTTCTCTGCAGAGAGCAGGACGTTTATCACATTTATATTGTGTTTATCTTATTTCTACTTTTCCGCATCCGGACCAGCTCATAAGGTTAAAAATGTTTATTCTGGAGAGGAGTAAATGAACCTAGCAGTAGGATTGTGTACAAATATCTCCACAAAGGTCTCACGGAAACCATTTATTTTCTTGGGAATGTTGATGAATAAAGGTGATGTGAGGTTGGACATTTGGTCTTATCGGTTACAGCTGTGTGTGTGTGTGTGTGAGTGTGTGTGTGTGTGTGA
>JBCNYH010000003.1:33527278-33538906 GCA_039654325.1 Tandanus tandanus
CTGCATGGAGGAACGGGCCAAAATACCAGCAACAGTGTGTGAAAACCTTGTGAAGACTTACAGAAAACGTTTGACCTTCGTCATTACCGACAAAGGGTATATAACAAAGTATTGAGATGAACGTTTGTTATTGACCAAATACTTATTTTCCACCATAATTTGCAAACAAATTCTTTAAAAATCAGACAATTTGGAGCAGAGGCAGAAAGAATATGTGGCATGTGAAGTTTGAACAGTTGTAAATGTACACTAAAGTTACAGGTTCCATAATAAACACATAAAAAAATCTCTCTTGCATTTCCCGACTACGGTCTGAAGTGAAAGCAGGAAAGGTTTTCTTTTCATCACCTTTCACTTGCTGAGTTTCGCTTTCATTTGTATCACCTGTCTTGTCAGTTTAATTATCTGTTTATTTAGTTCATGTTCCGTGTTCCTGTTTATGTTTCATGTTGTTTTGCTCAGAAGTCTGTGTGCCTACCTGAGTCCATTGTTTTTTCCATTTCATTTCTTTTTTCAAAATAAATAATCAAGCTTACATTTTTTAATCAGTCACTTATTTGCAGATCCACTTACTCCTATTAGGGTCGCGGGGAGGCTGTAGCCTACCGCAGCCAACTCTGGGAGAAGGTGGGAGACACCCTGAATAGATAGCAAGACCATTGCAGGGAAACACACACACAACCATTCACACTCACACTTAGGGGCTATTTGGAACATTCAATCAGCCTAACATGCATGTCTTTGGACTGTGGGATGAAACCTGAGTTTCCTCCAGATACTCCGGTTTCATCCCACAGTCCAAAGACAAGCGTGAACCTTACTGTGACTGTAAACTTAAAAAAAATATTTTAAGTGAATAATAAAACAATTATAGGATATGGTTTTTGTGTGACATGGAAAATTATTCGGTCGAGGGGTCATTTGGGGTCATCTGTATCATACTTCGCCTCATTCAATAATTGCTTAATATCCCATAATGCACTCCTGCAAAAGTCAAATTGGAACTTTTGAATGAGAAAGGTCCCAGATTTTATTTCAAAGACATCCATCCATCAGTTGTTTAAACTGCTGATCCATCAGAGTTGTGGTGGATCCTGGAGCCAGTCCCAGCTGATTTCAGGCGAGAGGCAGGGTTAGGGGTCTATCTATCTATAGTTCTATCTATCTAGTTTAATAGTTTGGGAGTATGGATATGACTCCGTTTGAGAGTGTAAGAATTAAATGATTTCAGGCATACACTAAATTTGGGGGTTTTATTTCAGAAATTCACTTTTGTTATCTAATTTCTATTCTATTTCTTTTTTTCAGCTCCCTTTAAAGTGAGTCAAAGCCTGTTAGGAGGACAATAGCACTGCTAATACTAATCAGATCAATAAAGGAAACAGCTGCCCATGAACAACATCAGAGTCTTTCCTGCACAATTCTACACACAAATCCAATTATCAATCATCATTACAGCTGCTGCTCAGCCTTTTTTAACATCTTTCTCAATTTGGGTCCATTCAATTTTTCCTACTGATTACGAATGAATTCTCATTACAAGAATACGATTATTGTCTCTAAAATGAAAAATAAAAACTGATTGCACGGCATTATAAGCTTCGTTGAAGGATAAAGGCTTGGCTGTGTGTGGTTCAGTGTTATTGAGCTCCATTTGGAGAATTTGCAAAAAAGTTCCTAAGCTCATGGTGGGGTTCATGGGGTTATCAGAGGTCATGTTTAAAATCCTGCATGGATGGCTTTTAATTTAACCCAACAAAACAGTGGCAGGTGCAGGTGGTTTCTGTTTCCATGTAGGCGGGAGCTGCTGGTCAGATATCGAAAAGGTCAGGTTAATTAATATGGGTGTGCTGGGTGCAAAATCCTGCATGACCTGTTTACTGCATTCAGTCATTTATTCTTCCGCAGTAAGATGTTCATCCTGATCTGTGACGTTGTGCTTTAAATTAAAGGAAAAAATATCTCAAGCAGGTGGTGGCACAGTGGTGCAGTGGTGCGCCTCACAGCAAGAAGGTCCTGGGTTCGATTCCTGGGCACCGGGTGTTTCTGTGTGGAGTTTGCATGTTCTCCCCGTGCTTGCGTGGTTTTCCTACGTACTCTGGTTTCCTCGCACGTTCCAAAAACATGCACAGTAGGCTAATTGGCTGTTCCAAGTCACCGCTAGGTGTGTCTGTGTGTTGCCCTGTGACGGACTGGTGAACCCATGCCCAGAGACGGTTGAGATAAGCTGCAGCCTTACAGCGACCCAAGTAGGATAAAGTGGTTCAGCAAAAGAATGAATGAATATAGCCTCTTTTATAAGCATTGGAACAACAAGCCCTTTTCTTTTTCTTTTTCTTTTTTGGTTTTGCTATACACTGAAATCATTTGCGTCAGCACCAGTGATGCAGATACATGTCCCTACTTTACATAATAACAGCTTTGTGAGGAGCAAAAAGTCCTGACCATCCTTATAATAAACTTCTAGCATAAAATGTCCTTAAAATCATTCAGCATCAGCTTTGTGATGATCTACTTCATCAGGTGGGGGTTGTCCTTGCAAGCGTACTGGGACTCCATGACCAGAGGCTCAAACACACACACACACACAAACACACACACACACACAATCCAGGTTTCCATACCTTTAGGGGGACATAGAATTTTATTCATTCATTTCCTAAAGACTTACCCTAACCATTACCATAACCACTATGTGCATGAACCTAACCCTGACCTTAACTTAACCTTAACACAACTCCAGCCTTAAAACATGTCTTCACCTTAAAATCAATTCAATTTGGTCCAAACAATGTTAAACACACACACACACACACACACAGTGTGTGTTCTGTTCCTGAATGTTTAATATAGGCTGCAGTGTATGAACATCCTCTCATTCCGCACAGGCTTAGATGAATCTTTCTTTTGATTTTGGAACAATATTAATGATATTCCGATGCCTGTATTTATGAACAGCATTCATTCATTCATTTCCTCCTTTTCTAATCCTGATTAAGGTCACGGGGAGGCTGGCGTCCATCTCAGCCGGCTCTGGGTGAATACACACACAACTACTCACACTCTCACCTAGGGGCGATTTGTAACAGCCAATCTGCCTACCGTGCATGTTTTTGGACTGCAGGAGGAAACCTGAGTACCAAAGGAAAGGAAAACCACGCAAGCACGGGGAAAACATGCAAACTCCACACAGAAACACTCCGAGCCTAGGAATCGAACCCGGGGACTGCTTGCTGTGAGGCGGACGTGCTAACCACTGCGCCACCGTGCTGCCTATGAGCAGCAATTAAAAGTAATAATAAATGCACATTTTTTTATTGTAGAGCTAAAAGAAGAAGAAATAAGTTCACATTTCTGAAACTTCACTTTATGTTATATTACTTGGTGAGATTTCCTGTATTTTTTCTGAAAGCATGTGCTACAATATTTAGCAGTGCACTCCTGATATCCTGTATTGCACTGTGGTAGGTTAATATCCAAACTGTGTTGCCCCAGGGATTGACAGCACCAATAACAATGTTGTGTTTGATAGGCAGTACAGTGGCGTAGCGGTTAGCACGTCTGCCTCACAGCATGAAGGTCCTGGGCACAGCGAGGGCGTTTCTGTGTGGAGTTTGTATGCTCTCCCCGTACTTGTGTGAGTTTCCATATAGATACATTCCGTATAGGCTCCACCCTCCCCACGACCCTAGTAGGATTAAGTGGGTCAGCAAATGGATGGATGGATAGTTTGGACATGGAGTGTACAATAATTGCTGCGTCTGTGCTTCCATTAAAAAATAAAAAACATGGCAAGCACGGGTAGGACATACAAACTCCACACAGGAACGCCCTCGCCGAGCCCAAGGACTCAAACCCAGGACTTTCTTGCTGTGAGGAGGACATGTTAACCCCTACGCCACTGTGCTGGCCGCAGACAAACAAACAAAAATCCAACGGTCACAAAAGCATTAGAGGTAAAAAAATTGAAAGGGTCAAGCTGTCAAAATTCATCAAACATTCACTTTGTAACCATAACGACATCAACCAGTCCTATGTGACATCAACAATCTAACTAGTTTGGCTTGCTTGGATTATTAGTATCATTGATCAACAATGATGAAATAAAAATGTATCATCTTCCCAAAATGTATTCATTCATTCATTTTCTAAGCTGCGTAATTCTCATTTTCTAAGCCGACTCTGGGCGAGGACGGGGTACACCCTGTACAGCTCGTCAGGCCATCGCAGGGCCAACACACATACAACCACACTCACTCTCACACCTAGGGGCAATTTGGAACTGCCAATCATTTACATTTACAGCATTTAGCAGATGCTCTTAGCCAGAGATCCAGCAATTATCCTTCTATGCATGTTTTTGGACTGTGGGAGGAAACCAGAGAACCCGGAGTAAACCCACGCAAGCACAGGGAGAACATGCAAACTCCACACAGAAATGCCCCGAGCCCGGGTATCGAATCCAGGACCTTCTTGCTGTGAGGAGAGCATGTTAACTACTGCACCTCCGTGCCGTCTATTATTGTTATTATTAATATTATTATTATTATTTTAGTTATACTTCAAATGTTGGCATATTGGCAACTGAACATTTTTAGTTCAACATGACATAAATATCTCTTGCATCTAGAGATGAGGTAAGGAGCTCGGACATTCTGATTAGAATGCCTCCTGGTTGACTCCTTATGAGGTGTTTCGGGCTCGTCCAACTCTGAGGAGGCCCCAGAACAGACCCAAAACTCACTGGAGGGTTTATATAACCTGTCTGGCTTCAGAACACCTTGGGATCCCCCAGGAGGACCTAGAGAGCGTCGCTGGGGAGGGGGATGCCTGGGTTTCCCTCCTAGACCTGTTGGATCCACGACCCGACCTCTGATAAGCAGAAGAGAATGAATGATGAATGATATAAATCTCTGACATTCACTCACTAACAAGACTCTTTTTGACTTATTAAAAGTTTAAATCAATTATAAATTTCTGCTGTGAGTATAAAAAAACCCTGCAGTGGTACATTTTGGATGCCAAGTTTAAATGCAAGGTGACTTTTTATTTAAAACAAGACCTTAGCTGAGTTGTTTCTGGTTGAGTCGAAGTAATTAATAACAGAATCCCACATTGACACAAACTAAGCGCTAAACCTGCGGCTAAACACGTGGCTACCGGCACTTCAAAGGCAGAGCCTGCTGTGATTTAAAGCCCCGTTTGGTAAATGCATGCAGGGTTTGATTAATAGTTTGCAACAAAACAGATGTGCGCTAACAGCTAGCTCTGTGGTGCTTAACATCCCGCGAACTAAGAACGGTGCTGCTAAAAAATAAAAGAATTTCAAAATCCACACAAATTCCCCCTTTATTTTAGTTTATGTTGCATTAAGTTTGCTTTTTTTTTAGTTCTGCCTATACAGCTAACAGTATACATCCTATTTTCCTGTCTTTCCTTCTTTTTGACATCTCCGGAGCAGTATGTGTGAGTTAGCCTCATTTAGCGGGTTAATAAGGGCCCTCAGACTCATCTATATTTAGCATGACCAATAGAAAGTGCATTTATTCCCTCTGCTCCTCTCTTGCAGGACATTTTAGCATTTTTATAGCTACATGCCCTAAATAGGGAGATTAATTTAGGCAGCCTGTACTGTAGAGTTGCTCTGATCTTGCTCTTGTATGTCCTGTTAATGGAGAATTAAAAAAATAATAATAAAATAAACATGCTAAGTCTAAATAGTTAGCAGATCTTAGCGGAAGATGCCACTATATATTTGGCCAATATGGTGAACAGGAAGAGTGATTTGTGACGATCATGGTGGACTGAAGCTTTCTTCATGCTAATGAAAAAATAGAAAATCAGCTAAGCAATTTTATCTTACCGAGTTGCTCAATTTACCTTTTTATCTGCCTCATTTTTCAAAAATAAATATAACTTTATTCTTACATAAAGAAATTTATGATAAAATTAACAAAATCTTCAAACAAAATGTAATCAATCAGCCTTGATGACTGTTGTCTGAAATCAGAGTCTTAATGTTTACAGTGGAGCTCAGATGTTAATCTAGCTAACAAATCTTAGAAATTGATCTCATCTATAGTCTTTAATGTCTTTGCATGCACAAATATTCACATGCTTGTTCAAACGATGTTCTTATGTTTTGAAATACTTTTTTGAATGGCATGATGGTGATATTAAAATCCAAACTGCATTACAATAAACAGTGCTAGCGCTGATCCAACATGGCCACCCTGTAAAGAAAAAAAGCAAACAAATCACGGATTATTTTCATTTACCAATCACTAATCACCAGTGTTTGTAACAACCAATCACTGAGCACCATTGGTCTGAATCAATCAAATTAACGAATACCAGGGACGACATGTACACTACATTTACTTTTACAGCATTTGGCAGACGCTCTTAACCAGAGCGACAAACAATTAACATTTTTTATACAACTGAGCAATTGAGGGTTAAAAGTTAACTCAAGTGGTACTTGAACCCCTGACCTTCGGGTCAGAAACCCATTGCCTTAACCACTAGGCCACCACCGCCCTGCTGTAGTAAGTGAAATAGGGTTGTAGCCCATAACCTTTTGATGTTGGTGGCGATGAAGAGTGTGTGTGTTCAAGTCTTTTTCTGTTCGGTTCCTTTGATTCAGACTGGTCTTTCTCATCATCTCTAACCAGCAGTGATTTCCCCACACGATGCACACAGCTGGTTTTAATCAACCCTTTAACTAGCTCTTCTCTGAATAAACACTGAATAGTATGCACACACTCATCCTAATTAGTGTAGAAGGCATCCAGCTGTTCTGCAGCAGCTGGAGCTACAGCATCATCTGCAACAAGAGTGAAGCATTTAAACCTACATCATTGTCAAGCTGAAATCCACCTTTTTTCTTCTCCTTTCTAGTGGACAGTGGGGTAAGAAGTCACTCAGGGTAAATAAATTAGCATAGCGCGCAGGTCTCGGAAGGGTTTTTCCTTTCTGTCTCTCTCTGTCATTTATCTTCCTCTGCTCTTGTCCTTCCTGTGTTCATTCTCGAGCTTGCCATGTTTAGTAACTGGGTCGTTCTGTCTTTGCTGTAGGCGCCCTTCAGTTTGCTTCAGCTCGGTCTCTAATCTCAGACTCACTCTCTTCTTGACTCTGTGCGCAATGCCTGTCGATTTTTATTATCTTCTTTAGTCTCGGATAAAAGCGCATCAGGTTAGAGAGTGATAAAAGGGTGCTAAGTGCTTGGAAGGACATATGATTGTGTTGTCCTTGTGATTTTTTACTTGAGCTAGCTTTACGCCGTATGATTTTCATCCTGATTTGCAAAGCTTTGTTCGTGCGTTGAGATTCATGAAAATAATTTAAAGGCTCTTTTCTTTATAATGATCGATCATGCTTACCAAAAAACAAAACAAAACAAAACATAGTAACGACTTTTAATTTTTCAGGTTACCTTTTCCTGCGGCAATGTGGCAGAATGGTTAGCAAGTCCTCCTCACAGCAAGAAGGTCCTGAGTTCGAGCCCTGCTTTTTGGGCATTTCTATGTTAAATTAGCATGTTCTCCCCGTACTTACATGGGTTTCCTCCGGGTACTCCTACAGTCTAAAGGCATGCACGTCAGGCTAATTGTCTGTTCCAAATTGCCCCAAGATGTGGGTGTGAATGGTTGTATGTGTGTTTGCTGGCGAGTTTGCCTGCCTTCACTCGTTGGGTTAAAGAAGAACTTTATTTCCAAAGAAATAACTTTCAAGGAACTATTTCCCCAGAATCCTAATAGAACTTTACAGGCAAAGGAAGACTTTTATGTGATTTTGGGCAGAACCCCAGAAGAAGGCTTTTCTGTTCCAAGTAAAACACTCCGATGTTCTCATTCATTTTCTCTACCCTTTTCTCTGGTTCCAGGAGGATTCCTTTTTTGTGGTTCCAATCGGAACGCTTTTCTGTGGTTCCAAGTGGAACCCCTTTAAAAGCAACTGTTAAGGAACCCCTTTCTGTGGTTCCAAGTCGGTGGCCCTTTAAAAGCAAATAATGATTGAGGAACCCTTTTTGGTGATTTCATGTGGAACCCTTTTAAAAGAATGAAGCCTTTCAAGAACCCTTTTCGGTGGTTCCATTTGTATGGCCCTTTTTAAGTGAATAGTTTGAAGAACCCTTTCTGAGGTTCCAAGTAGAACACTTCTCTGTGGTTCCAAGTTGAACCCCGTTAAAAGCAAGCAACTGTTAAGAACCCTTTTCCGTGGCTCCAAGTCAATGGCCCATTAAAAGCACATGACACTTGAGGAACCCTTTCCTGTGGTTCAAATTGAGACACTTTCCTGTGGTTCCAAGTGGAACTCCATTGAGTGCAAGCAACTGTCAAAGAACCCCTTTCAGTGGTTCCAAGTCGATGGCCCATTTAAAGCAAACAGCAATTGAGGAACCCTTTTCACTGGTTTCAAGTGGAACCCCTTTAAAAGAATGTAGCCTTTCGGGAACCTTTTCTGTAGTTCCATGTCGATGGCCCTTTAAAAGTGAATAACTGATGAAGAACCCTTTTCTGTGGTTCCAAGTAGAACACTTATAAAAACACATGATGTTTAAGGAACCCTTCTCTTTGGTTCTGGGCAGAATCATTTCAGAAGCAAATAACCCGGTTTTCTGCAGGTGTGTATAACACCACTCCCATGATTGGACAGTCCAGCATGACTGATGCAGCAGCACGGCAAATCCTGCAGTGTCACATACACACTGATACAAAAGTTAATGTGAGGTCTGATCCTGTATCCTGTATGTAAAAATGAGGTTATGTAAAATAGAGCAAGACACACATGACCACGTTTCCATTCTGGGATGGGGAGGGTGAGAGCGGGGAAGGTGAAGGTGGGGGGCTAGAAGCACAACCAATTAGATGCATACCTGACCTGCTGATAATTAACATTCTTCTCTGAGCTCGTCCAGGTCCACAACATGTACAGGTACGGATGAAGAATTAGAAGGTGCTTAAGATTTTAAAAAACAGACTGTACATTATTATTATAACCTGGAGGAAACCAGTGCAAGCAAAGGGAGAATGTGCAAACTCTACACAGAAACACCGTTGCTGAGCCTGGGATTCAAACCCAGGACCTTCTTGCTGTAATGCAGATGATGCTTACCACTACACCAGCGTGCCACCCCTCTCTGAACTGCATAAAAATAAACGTTGCTACATATATAAACTTACCTTGGGTTGTATAAGTAATTTTAGCGCAAGAAGGCAAGCAAGAAGGTCCTGGGTTCGATTCCCGAGCTCAGGCGTTTCTGTGTGGAGTTTGCATGTTCTCCCTGTGCTTGCATGGGTTTCCTCTGGGTACTCCGGTTTTTTCCCACCGTCCAAAAACATGCACAGTAGGCTAATTGGCTGTTACAAATTACCCCTAGGTGTGAGTGTGAATAGTTATGTGTGTGTTCGCCCTGCAATAGTCTGGCGAGCTGTTCAGGGTGTACCCTGCTCTGACCCAGAGTCGGCTGAGATGGGCGCCAGCCTCCTCGTGACTCTAATTAGGATTAAGCGGCTTATAAAATGAATTACGAATATATATATATATATATATATATACACATACAGTATATATTGATGACATATTGGCATATTGGCTGGTACAGGACAGACTTGTGTTGTTGTTGTTGTTGTTGTTTTTAACCGCTGAATAACTCAATCCTGATTGCATTCTGTTGTAGTAAATTTAAATAATTACTCTCGAGTTGCGAACACAGCACTGGATCAGTGCCTGAAGAAAGATCCGATTACTTTGTTTGCTGTGCAGTTGTACGAAGGAGCTCAGAGTTCCCCTGGCTCAAAAAATATTAATATAAGGGAGATACGGTGAGGTCCCTTCAGTGTTTCTAAAGATTGTTTTAAACTGATGTACAGATTGAAGATAATCGAAATATTATTTTTACACATGAAACTTAGTGATGAAGGAGAGGTGGTGCTGAGGTCCGCTGGTGGCCCGACCCCAACTTGACCTCGATGTCTGGTTCCACTAAGACGGAGCTCGAAGTGCTGAGGGAAATGTTTCCGGATCGGGTGATCTCGTCGCGTGGTGATGTCGGGTGGCGGCCCATTCCCCTGACCACGCCCCTTGTGATATTTTTCTGTGGCGCTACCTTAAATCACGAGTGTATACTCATCCATTCCAAACTCCTGAAGCCCTTAAGGTTGCTATTCAGCAGGAGACCCTCGCTGTTCCAGCCGAGATGACCTGTTGATCCATGGCAGCCTTCAGAAATCACCTCCAAGTGTATATAGACAATGATGACCACCGTTTGGAGGATCATCTTTAAAACATGATGATCACAGACAGTGAGAGACACGGCTAGCCTTCGATAACCCAGTTAGCTGCACTGGAGGACAATGTTAAATAAGAATTTTATCCGGATCATGTCCAGAATCAGATGGCGTTTTCCTTTTACAAAGCCGCGCCTCTGGAAAATATTTCATGAAAATTCCCACAATCCTGCTAACGAACAAAGACATAAGCCGAGGATGGCCAGGCATCAGAGTAAGATGGAAATACAAACTGGATGGGAAACTAGTTCATAGCAAGGCAACACACACACACACACACACACACACACACACACACACTCACACTCATTCACACCTAAGTCACTAACCCACATTTCCACCTACTCATGTTTTTGGGAGGCGAGAGGAAACCCCAGAGAAAACCCACATGGACAAGGAGAGAACCTGCAAAACTCTACGCAGGAAATAACCCGAGACAAGCAGCAGGTAATAGCACCGCCCTCCATGTCACTTTACCTCAAAACGGAAATTAAAATAATGAAATAAATAAAAATGAAAGATGATCAGAGGAGCAACAACCTGTAGGTTAAAGACCTGTAGGTGAAGAGCTTGTGTGGGAGATTAAGAAATTCAAACCCCCTCAGTATTTATTTTTACTTCTAGCTGCTTGGACCGAATAGTAAAATGGAACTGTTGTTGTTGCCATTGTTGTATTTTCAGGAATGGGTTGATATATTCGGCAAGGATGGGTCTTGGCCCTCTTTGGGATGTGATAAGTAATACATCTTGACATAAAGACCGGTGTGAACTTCCACTGAGGCTCAGACTCCTGTACTGAGCGCAAGATTTTAATATTTGCCTGTTTAAATATTATATATTTAAGTCTATAGACACATAATTAAAACCCATCAGGATCTAATGCACATACACCGGAAATGGGTTCCTTTTGGACATTCTTCCTAATCTCTCGTTAGCGCTAGCAAAAATAACAAACAATACACTGGGGAAGAATCAAATAAATAAATAAATAAAAACCATCATTCATGTGGGAGAGAAAAAGGGTAAGAGAGGGATACAGAGAGGGAAGAAATGTGATTTCTTTATGACAGCACAACAGCGACAGAGACTTACTGCCAGAGCCATAAATAATGCAGCGGGGGGGGAAATAAAAGTGACAATTGGAGGCCATATATTCCACACAGCAGCTCTGAATAATTTACATCCTGCTCTGGTTTAGCCTGAGAGAGAAAGAGAGAAAGAGAGAGAGAGAGAGACTGAGAGAGAGAGAGAGAGAGACTGAGAGAGAGAGAGAGAGAGAGAGAGAGAGAGAGAGAGAACGAGAGAGAGAGAGAGAGAGAGAGAGAGAGAGAGAGAG
>JBCNYH010000003.1:33627925-33641254 GCA_039654325.1 Tandanus tandanus
CAGACGCCAGACACACACACACACACACATACCTTCTCTTTTCTAGATCTGTATGACCGCGCGTGTGTGTGTGTGTGTGTGTGTGTGTGTGTGTGTGTGTGTGTGTGTGTGTGTGCACGCATTGTTATAACTTGCATTGTTTGTGCAGCTGCAATGTGCCTCAAAAGTAAAAAAGACATTAATCATCATAGGAATCGTCTTTTTTATGCGCTGGTGTATCCCCATTTCTCTTTACGAATCAGTTTATGGCGAGTTTCCACTTACTAGCACGCACTCCGCTATTGTACGACACCTAGCAACCTGGAAGATGTCTGACATATGGTTTATTTTTTTATGTAATTCTGAGTGCTTAAAAAAAGAAAAAAAAGGAAAAAGAGCATGGAGTACCAGAGAAGTGTGTGAAGAAACATTCATTCAGCTCCCGAATCGCCTAATCCTACTAGGACCATGGGGAGGCTGAAGCCTATCTCAGCCAACTGGTCGAAGGCAGGATACACCATGTACAGCTTAGTTCATGGCAGGACTAACACACACACAACCATTCACACTCACAATTGGGGGTAATTTGGAACAGCCAGGTCAACAGACTATCGGAGGAAACCGGAGTACCTGGAGGAAACCCACACAAGTACGAATAGATCATGCAAGCTCCACACAGATACGCCCTCGCCGAGCCCGCGACTCAGACCCAGGTCCTTCTTGCTGCGAGACCGATGTGCTAACCACTACACCACCGTGCCACCCGACTTGAATTCATTTACAGTCGAAATGATGAAGGTCACCCATCCATCCATCCATCCATCCATTATTTCTGCCAATCATCTGACAGGTTTCTGGCAGAAGCTGGAGCCAATCCCAGCTGACTTTGGACAAGGCACAAGGCTAGCACAGACACAAACAACCGTTCGCACTCACATTCACATCTACAGGCAATTTAAAGTAGCTTGTTGAGCTAATGTGCATGTCTTTGGGCTCTGGGAGGAAACTGGAGTACCTGGAGGAAACTCTCACAAGCATGCAAACTCCACACAGGGGTGACAGTGATAACCACTACACCAAAGTCATTCATTCATTCATTCATTGATTCAATTTCTAAGCCACTTTATAGTAATTAGGGTCGCGAGGCTGGTGCCCATCTAAGCCGACACTGGGCAAGGGGGGGATACACCCTGAACAGCTCGCCAGTCCACACGACCATTCACACTCACACTCACACCTAGGGGCGATCTGGATCAGCCTAGTGTGCATGTTTTTGGACTGTGGGAGGAAACCGGAGTACCCAAAAGAAACCCATACACCACAGTCAGATTCTCTCTCTCTCTCTCTCTCTCTCTCTCTCTTTCTCTCTCAGTGTGTGCAGTTCCACTTCAGTACGTCCTTTAGACCTATGTATAAACTTCTTAATGAGTCGTGTGTGTAAAGTATACATTTTGGAGCACCGTGTGTGGGCCAGAGGAAATTATTTCAAGTCAGAGTAAGTGTGAAAGTTTTCTTTCTCACACCGTATTGAAATATCACCACTGCTACTAGTTTTACAGGTAATTACTTTATACCAGGCATTAGAGTGTTTTTAAAGACTCCAATTATTTTCATTCAAGAATAATACTTTAGTTTGTGATTTTATTTCAGTGCTGTTCAGCCTTGCTTTTAATACACGTTTTTTTTTTCTTATGTTTTATACGACTGTTGATATATGATTTGATGTATTTGTGATTTTGCCAGATCACACACACAGAAGAAATCTTTCATTCTTTTTTTTTTTTTTTTTTTACATATAAAGAGTGCACAGACAGTAGAAGGTCGTTTTTAAAGTAGCAGATGTGAGCAGGAGTGCTGAAAGATGGTAAACTCATCGACGTGAAGTGCAGCGGTGTTTAGCTGAAATGGGGATCGACTGTAATGAGAACGCTGTTGAATGTCAAGGTCGTAAAGATACAGGGATCTGGAAAATCCGCTGGTGTTACACTCAAGGTTCTTTCCTCCCACGTTACTTCTGCTGTTATGTACAAGTTCAATTCGAACAGCCAATTGCAAACATGATCATGTGACGTGTACTGGTTAATAAATAGAACGGGTAAACAGTTGTGTTAGGAAATTTGGGAACTGAACTTGGTTAATCCAATAATTTTCAAATCTGAAAAACGTTTTTGATTGGAAATTATAAATACTGTATATATACGTTTCAATATAATATAATACCTGTTTACTTTAATTACTGCCATCCAAAATGGAGTCTTGGTGGAGGTATTATAATCAACAATGTTTGTGAGGAAGTTTGTCCAGTTGTCAGTTTGTATGTGAGCAAAACCACGACCACATCCATGTAAGGATTTTCATGAAACTTGGTAGGAACACCACTCTACCTGAGTCCCAAGAATGATTTGATTTTGGAATGTCTAGGTTAAAGGTGGGTAGCACGGTGGCGCAGTGGTTAGCACGTCCACCTCACAGCAAGGAGGTCCAGGTTTAATTCCCAATCTCGTGCATTTCTGTGTGGAGTTTGCATGTGCTTGCATGGGTACTCCGGTTTATTCTGTTGATTTTGATCCTGACTCCTGGAGTTCTGAAAGCGTAAAACTTTAACAGTGTGTTATTATACACTTTAATCACACATTAATTCCACCTTTTTTCCAGCTCATGTAGAACACGTCATAGTTTCATGGCGTTACACTGTTATTTTTGAGGTTCACTGATCATTAACTTACTATGAGACTCTCGAGGAAGGGAAAATATAATTACATTTCCACTCACATACTGATGCTTTAACAAGCTGCTACTGTGTGCTTCCAGCCATGTTTATAAAAGAGTGTTAAATCTGTCTATAAGATATTCTAAAACAGCATTGTTCGGTCACTGGGTTATGGACTGGTAATGAGCCACAGCACATTTACTACTGAGCAGCATGGAGTAGATAAGTAATTGATTTTTCATTTTAGAAATCGGTAAAATTAAATACTTGTACAATCTGCAGCAGGGTGCTTCCCTTGCGACCCTGATGGATAAGCAGTATAGATAATGGATGGATGGGTGGATGGATAAATGCTTGATAAAATTAAATAATATTCAGCTTTTATTATTATTATTATTGCATTATATTCCTGCAGTAATTCCTTTTCTCACTAATGTAAGAACTCAACTTGAGTAGCACGTGTGCCACGAGTTTATTATATCATTGGTGTGTCTCCTCCCAACTTTGTTCTAGCTAGCTGACATTCTAGACTCCCTCGGCTATTTCCTGCAATTGGCACTATACTAACCTCAGGTGCATAGGTAAAAAAAAGCCTCTGTGATTTGCGCACCATATTGACATAGAGCTAGTCTTTGCAGCAGGGGGGTCCAAGGAACCAGGACGTCCTTCCTTATAATAAAATGTTCTTTCCCGTGTACAAATGAAAAAACTTTTAAGACTAAAAAGAAACCATATTATCTGAGGTAGTGTAATATTAATATAATTTATTAATTTATAAACCGCAGTGATCCTCAGAAGCAATACGGCGACCACGCAAGAAACCCTTGTCAATAGCGGAAATCACTGGAAATAGCTGGGGGAGTCGTGAATGCCCCTGCTCCAAATACAACAACAAAAAAAATGTTTTGGATAGCTTGTTTGGAAGGGGCAAGGGCAATTCCAGTAATGCAGTTTAATAAGAAATACAACATGAGGAATCCTATCTAAAATATTTCTCCCACCGACTCAGCAACATGGTGAGTTACAGTGATGTTATTATACGGACATTCGATCAAAATATGCCCTTTATATATTTTTTTGTTTGGGTTTTTTTAGAATATCAATACATTAGATACAAAAGCAGCTATACTTTAATTATAGGCCTAAAGGATATGTTGTGACCAGAATTCTACAGTTCACCACTCAAGTTGGGGACCACTGACATAGAGTTCTTAAAATTATGGATCTAGTTTGGTTCTAAGATCCTTAGAGTGGTGTGGTCCTTGGTTCCTCAGTGCAGCTCCAGTATCCTTACTGCAGATTTTACAACCTTAGTGCAGTTGTAGGCTTCTCAATGCTGTTCTTGGATCCTTAGTAGTTTTATGGTTCTAGTTCTAAGATCCTCAGCGTGGTTCTAGGATCAACGTTGTGTATCTTGGATCCTCAGCATAGTTCTGAGATCTTCAGTCTGGTTCCAGAATTGTTAGTGTAGTTCTGGGCTCACCCGCGTAGTTCCAGGATCCTCAGCATAGCTCTCGGATACTTTATGTATCTCTAGGATCCTTGGTGTAGTTCTGGAATCCTCCGTGTGGTTCTGGGCTCTTCAATGTAGCTCCAGAATCCTCAGCATAGCTCCTGGATTCTCACTGTGGTTCTAGGATCCTCAGCGTAATTCTGGAACCAGCATATTTCTAGGATCCTCAGTGTAGTTCTAAGATCCTCAGGGTAGTTCTAGGATCCTCAGTGTAATTTTGAGCTCCATAGTGTAGTTCAAGGTTCTTCCGTGTAGCTCTTGGAACCTTCAGTGTGCTTTTAGGGCCTTCAGGACAGTTGTAGAAATTAAATTCTCCGTGAAAGTTTAACATTACTGAGGTAGCTCTCCTGAGTGGTTTTATGATCCTCAGAGTGGTTGTTCCATCTGGCTTTAGGATCCTCCTATGATTTTCCATGGGGTTCTACCATCCTAACAGGTCATAGGATGGTACTGCGTGGTTCCAGGATACTAAAAGCAGTTAAAGAACTATATATGTGGTTTTAGGTACTTAGTATCATTCAGAGTACTGTTTTAAGATCATCACTATGGTTGAAAGAATCAAGACTACAGTGTTAGGATCCCTGGGATAGTTCCCTAAGCGGTCCTTGGATCAAAGGTTTGATTTGATTGGTCGCCTGACTGAGTAAATCAGGATAATTTCTGATCTAACAAAACCAAATCTTTTTGTAGTAATTGAGTTGTTGATTACGTTGTGATCCTTGATGATCTTACCAGCTTTATACAGAGAAAACGCAAACGCTAACGTTCCCATAACTTTATCACGGCGCTAAGCTCATTCCTGTCAATTCTTACAATCAGAAATGTCTCTGTGTTTATTTTTCTAGGCAGGGGTCATGAAATGTCTTTAACACAGTGCTGTCGTGCCGAGTGAGACTGATTACACGTTAGGGACGACTGAATCACAGCACTAACTATAAACTCTGTCCACCATCTTCCATCTGCTTTCACCGTTAGACATTTCAATGATCCTAGCAGCCGACCGTCCAGGAAATCTTCAATTGATCTCATCTGCTTTTCTACTGAAGTGTGTGAGAAAAGATTCTGATGATCCTGGACAAAAATCATTCACACACAAAAAACGTGGAGATTTTTTATGATTAAACAACTTTGTATCATCTTTTTTATGTTGCTTTTATAGGGTAAAATATATTCAATATTTATCGCTATTAGTTTTAAACTGGAGTGGATTTTCTCTGTTTTATTAAGAAACCATGTGAGAAATGTTGCCTCTTTATATATATATATATATTTCTTTTTATCACTGTCATGTCAACTCCAGAATCCATTCAGAGCACTGATTCCCTTGACACCTCAGAGGCTACAAACATGGCTGCCATGGACTCCAATTTCTTTGGATTACTGATTTTAAGCACCTGGACTCATCACACACCCATAGTATATAAGGACTCTCCATCACTTCCCATAATGCAATGCATACACTCTGTAATAGTTCTGTTCTGGTTCATTACCCAGCCTGTTTATGGTTCCTCGCCGGCAAAGCTCAGGACACTAAAAAATTGTTGATATTTGCATAAGAAATAATTTTACCTTTTTATACAGAGCCAACAGATGAAGCGGATGCACTCCAACAAACGATACATTAAATAGAAAATGTGTAGTCATTTCATAATAGAGAAATAGAGAGGAAAAAAAAAAGATCAGTTACATCACACCTTGGAGTCCATAAAATTAGAATTAGGTGTTGGGGGCTATTGATTGATTAGAACCTCCTGCAGCTGGAACCTGTCTGATATAAAACCTGACCTAGGGTCTGCTGATCTCTTCTCTGGTAAAGTGTGTGGTGTCATCATGCCAAGAGTTAAACAGCTCACTAAGGCCCTTAGTAAAAAAATAATAATAATAATAAAAAAGGGTTGTGGATGGTTATACCTAAATATGGCTAGGGATCTTAAAGCATATTTGAATTATTTTAAATGAATAATTCAACTGTAATGAAAATGTATGAGAGATTTGAAAGGTAAGCCAATTTGTCCAGGCAAACTTAGACCAAGAACAGACAGTTTAAGGTGAAAGGGTCTCCAAGAACTAAAAATTTTCATCACAGGCTCTGAACGTAATTCTTGCAACTGTTGTTGTGAAAGTGCACATGTTTGCAGACAGAAAAGTATTGGACAAACATGCAAGAAAAAAGAACAATTAAAAGAACTTTACAGCAAGACTACAGTTACTCAGTGATAATATAGGCAAGGTACAGGAATAATGTCCTTTGGACAAACAAATTAACCATAGAGTTGTTTGTACACATCAGAGGACACATGTGAACAGGAGAAGAACCTCATACCAACTGTGAAGGATGGAGATGGAAATGTTATGGTTTGGGATTGTTTTGCTGCCTCAGGTAATGGGCAGATATTAGAAGCCAGAAGTGTTTCTGCTAAAGGCCTATGGTGTACTTAATTGCTCCACAGAAGTATATTCTATCTAATGATATTTTTGGTGAACAAATGATTAAAAAAGTTAACTGTCCTTGGAGTTGTGTTCAGGTATATCACCCTGATCTGTATTAAAGAGGATAAAATGTTTACTTGCTAAAAAAAAAATGTTAAAAAGTCAAGAATTTCCATGGGATGTACTTATTATTTCATATAGATATAGTTATCTAACAGCTTGATGAAACTGTGATCTTAACTGTAAGAAGAAATGACAATAAGCTAGCAAGATTCTTGACATTTTTTGGCAGACTGACTCTATTTACCACTCTATTCATTAAACATGACACAACATGACCTTTAGAGTAGTAAATCCATTCATTTCTTAGTGATGATGGTGAGTTATATTTGTGGTTTGTTTATGTCGAGGTGTCAAAATATCTTGTGCTAAAGGCTAGTGTTGCTATGAAGTAAGAGAAGCTGTGACAAGTGCATGCCTCACTCACTTGTCTTGTTACGTCTAATGCCATCCTCATGGTTGAGGGTCAGTGACTCCATTTTCATAGAGTTTTCTTAGCAGATTTTTACAGGGGAGGTTGCCAGTGCTTTTTCCCTCACCCTCCACAGCACCTGGTATTCCCAGGCAGTCTCCCATCCAAGACCCTGCTTAGCTCTCAAGAGGGCAACACACACAATCATTTACACTCACACCAAGGGGCAATTTGGAACAGCCAGTTGGCCTAATGTACATGTTTTTGTACTGTGGGAGAAAACCGGAGTACCCAGAGAAAGCCAATGCAAGCATGGGGAGAACATGCAAGCTCTAGACAGAAATGTCTGAGCCAGGGAATCAAACCCAGGACCTTCTTTCTGTAAGGCAGACATGCTAACCACTATGCCACCATTCTCCCCATCAGGATTAATATTAAATTTTATCAATTACATTTTTTTGTTTAATGTTTTGGTCATAATACAGTGGTACGAATCTCAGGAGTGCCACACAGCCTGTTTTTCATGTACAGCCTGCGCACTGTGTTCAGGCAGAAAATCTGGGAAGGGTAAATGAAGGGTAACTATGTTTTGACATGGCCTGTGACATCTATTATCTGCCAGCACGCACAAACATGCCAGATATTCATTGGAAGTCAAGTGCACTTGATTTATGGATTGTTTTAAACTTTTCCACAGTCCACAGCACTTTCTTTACGCTGAGAGCTTCCAGAGAAGGCTGGCTTCCACAAGATAAACCTATGATCCCTTTCTAACGAAGTTGATGTTTGTCTTGAGGCCACAGCCTGCAGCACAATTTCTGAATGATTGTTGACCCATTAACTACTACATGCACTGTACCACAATGTTGGTGAATCTACTTTACTGTTAACTGCTTTGGCATAGCAGGTCTAAAGGCATTGGGCTGTCAGGTCTAAAGGCATTGGGCTGTCAGGTGTGCTCATTAGAATATCAGACCACACCTATCCGAACAGTTTTCTGATTGGTCTCATGAGTGGGTTTGGGCGATGGTTTATCACCTGTCTTTTATTTTAAATTTAAGCTTTCAATTCAAGTAATGGCAGCACGGTGGCGCAGTGGTTAGCACGTCCGCCTCACAGCAAGAAGGTCTTGGTTCGATTCGCGGGCTCAGGCGTTTCTGTGTGGAGTTTGCGTGTTCTCCCAGTGCTTGCGTGGGTTTCCTCTGGGTACTCCGGTTTCCTGCCACAGTACAAAAACATGCACAGTAGGCTGATTGGCTGCTTCAAATCACCCCTAGGTGTGAGTGTGGGTGTAAATGGTCGTGTGAGTGTTGGTCCTGCGATGGTCTGGCGAGCTGTCCTGGGTGTACTCCGCCCTCGGTCGAATTAAATGGGCGCCAGCATCCCCGCGACTCTAATTAGGATTAAGCGGCTTAGAAAATGAATGATGGATTTAAGTTATTACTACAAATTATTTTTTTAAAAATAAATAAATAAAAAACATTCAGTCCGGTCCATAAGTATTTGGACAGTGACACACTTTTCTGTAAATTGCCTCATTACCAACAATGGATTTGAAGTAAAGGAATCAAAATGTAACTGAAGGTTGATATTTCGGTTTGTATACTTGGGGTTAACAAAGAATATCATGCCAACAGGAATTTTTTACACACTGCCTCTTTTTTCACAAGGCTAAAAAGTAAAAGTAACTGTGGGGTGTCCCATGTTATGGGATAGACCTATTATCAATGCTCTACCCATGGCTGGACTTGGTGTCCCTTTGTCTCTCTTTCTCTCTCTCTCTCTCTCTCTCTCTCTCTGTCTTTTCCTTTCTGTCACGGTGTCCCCCACTCTGTGATGATGTCCCAAAGAGAGGTGTATCACCCTGGGACATCTCACCGGCAAAGCTTCACGCACTACTTCTAGATAAATCAACTTTGAATGGAAATAAATGTTGTGATGTTGCTTAAGCTTGTCAAAACAATACCATGGAGATTGTGCTGTAATCAATGCTGAAGGTGGTCCAACAACATACAGTATTAGAGTGTGCAACTTGTTTTTTTGGTCTGGCAGAGTATATATCAACATTGAACCGTGTGTGGTTCTTTATCTACATCCAGATTTCTGTAAAGCTGCTCTGGGACTAAATGCTATACAAATAAAACTGAGATGAATCGAATGTGCATCAATGAGACAGTTTAGTTTTGAGAATGCTGTATAATTACGGACCATTTCCCGATGTGAAGCGCTGTCTTCAGGCTGGAATTATTTACAATAGTTCACTGAGTTCATTGCAGTTTGTTTACCATCCCTTCACACTATAGCATCTCAGTATTCACTTACGCATCCATCCGACACAGTCCTCTCTCTTTCTCTCGTTCCACTATCGACTGATTAGAAAGACATGTTTCTCATTACCCAGAGTATAAATATCCGCTCCAAACTTGATCTGGTCGATTTCCTGTTGCTGTTCTTTCCTGGCATTTTGTCTGATCTGATTATTGGTTTTGACTGAAGCTTGTTAGATTGTTTGCTATTCAATTTTTTCCACTGCTCTATTCTAATACTCGTCTTCTCCAAGTACCAGCTGCTGAAGATCAGTGTTTAAGGTTAAGGTGGTAATAATTACAAGGTCATGGGTTCAAATGGTAGAACCACCAAAGACCTGGTATGGGGTATGGAAAAAGCTGTTATTATTTAGCTTCCAAACCCCATAACTGTTCAGCTGTATGCACAGATTAGGCTGATAGCTTTGAGTAACGTGGTTGTTTATTAGTTTTGCTTTGCTGTTGTTGGGATTTTTTTAATTTATACATTTATATATTTATTTGAATGCTCAGTATTTTGATATTTTTGGATTTGATCTGCATTTGAGTGAGGTGGATAGTTAATAAAATGGAATTCGTCTGTCTGTGTTAAAGATCTGTTTCTCTTCCTGTTGATTTCTGACTCAAGTTACCCAGAAAGAACATGTAGGAAGATTTACTGATGATGTGGAATTGTTGTTTCAAAAGCCCAACACACCATTTAAATTCTTTCACGATTATTCAGCATGTTCAATTATTTTAACAATCAGGAGGACATTTACGGTCAAATTCGATCATTTTGTCATTTGACATGCTACATATCATGGTGGCGTAGTGGTTAATGGTATCTGGTTTTAATTTTCTCTTGGTAAGTTCACCTGAAAGATGATGTATTGTACTAGCCGGAGAGTTACTGTATATAACAGCTTTGCACTACTTATTTATACTATATATGTTGGTGGACATGAGGGTAGAAAGTAGGGTTTATGTTCTTTCTCTGGTTGGTGGACATACTTATCTATCAGGCAGAAACCCTGAAGCGAATAGCCTGGACATGATCTTGGCATTTCCTCCAGACGCCAGGCCTAATGATTTGTCGAACTCTGTCCATCATTTATAGTATTCTGGAGCCATTTCAAACTATTTCAGTTATGAGCCATAATACATTTATTTTATTTCATTTTCCTAACCACTTACTCCTTTATTAGGGTCATGGGGAGGCGGCAGCCCATCCCAGCCAAGTCTGTGCAAAGGCGGGGTACAATCTGTACAGCTCCCCCATTCATTACAGGGCCAGTACACACACACACACACACACACACATACACAAACAATCATTCACATGCACACAGCCTTCTGTGTATATCTTTGGACTGTAGGAGGAAACCAGAGTAACCAAAGGAAACCCACACAGTAACATCCTCACTGAGCCCAGGACTTGAACCCAGGACCTTCTTGCTTTGAGGCAGATGTGCAGAACCAGTACATGCCACCCATTTATTCATTTATTGATGTAAATTTGTGTCAATTCATAAACTACATTAGCTTTCTAACAGCTCTACATTAGCTATCTCATAAACTACATTAGCTATCAAAAGTGGAACTCTTACCTTTAACTACTAATACAGCATTTCCAAATCTTCTCCAAATCATTCATCAAGTCATTCGATAGGTTCATTCACCCCTTTCCATAACACACATCGAGGTTATTTCTTTCTATCAGTTCCAGAAAACTGCGAGTGATCTCTAAACAAATGTCAGAGCTTCTTTCTTCTGTACTCTTTATATTACACCCATCGGCCCTAGGCTTTCAACTTCAATAGTGCTCTAAAAGCATGTCCTGGTCCGGTCGAATGGAAAAACACAACGTTAACAAGCTGTCAAAATCAATAGACGTCCAGTCAAACCTCAGACCATTAAAAGATTGCTGCCAAAGCTGGATTTCACCTTTGACTTTCACCGCTGCACAACTCATTACAATCCCCTTGAGTTTATGTAGATATTTGTAAAGTTGTTTCATTCAGTCAATCAGCGACTCATTCTGTGAGTTCAAACATAACTGTTATTTGGCAAATCCTTCCATCCTACCTGTATTTCAAAGAGAAAGTTCATCACAAATCATTCAAGGAGAAATTTCTGTCATCCCGTCATTCAGCTTGTCTTTAACTGATTTTCATAACATGCATCAAAGTTTGCCTACAGGCTCCAAAATCGTACGAGTGATCTTAAGCCAAATGTACAAAGTTCCTGCTACTGTGCTCTTTATTTTAGAACTTTCTGCCTTTTGTCTTTTAACTTCAGTAGCATTTATCACATGCTGAATAATCTGAAGGACATCTTGCATGGAATGAGCCTCAAAACGAACGGAAAACAAAGTCAGCGGCATCAGCTGAGTACAAGTTCAGTTGACAGACTGAGTATAAAGTCAAATACTAACAAACTGCAGAAATTAAACTGTCCATACCTTCTACACAAAGTAGAAGCAGAGTGTAAAGCTCTGTGGGTGGGATGTACCAGGGTGGTAGAGCTCCTCTCTGTGACATCACGGAGTGTGAAGTTCATGCGGTGGTTGTTCTTCAGGTCGGAAGAAAACATTTCTTTATTTTTATGAAATTCATCAATGAATTCAGAGGTGGCTCTGCAACACAAATCTGAAGGTATAGAGTCTGGGACAGAGGGAACACTGAAGGTCGGTGGTTGGAATCAGTGCCCGTGTTGCATGGTTTGAGGAAATGTGTTATGAGGAAAGTGTAATAAATACACAGATTTTCCAAATTCCAGAAGAATCATCCCTTATTTTTTTCATTATTCAACATTCAACCAATATTCTTGGAGACCACTGCTAAAACACATTGTCACCTCCATCAGGATTTCACCTGTGTTTGTTTGTTGGCTGGTTAGTTTGTTTGTGCGCATAATAGCTGAAAGTTATGCACAGATTTGGATTAATTTTATTTCTAGAGTAGAGTGTGGTACAAGTAACAAACCATTAAAATTTGTAGGAGAACCGTGCATGGGATCATGTTTTTAAAAATCCCAAATCCTGAAAAGTCCCAATTGTTTAACATGGGGCAAAATGTTTATCAGACACCCACTAGTGGGAGACATTTCATTATATTTATAAAAAATTCATTCATTCATTCATTTTCTGAGCCGCTTAATCCTAGTTAGGGTCGCGGGGAGGCTGGCGCCCATCTCAGCCGACTCTGGGCGAGGGCGGAGTACACCTTGGACAGTTCGCCAGGCCATCGCAGGGCAGAAACACGCTGACGGCTATGCAGCCTCCTCTTTACGAATGTCAGTAATGGTTCTTTTACATTCCTCTCACCACAGACAGTGAAAGACATGGCTGGCCATTGATAACCCAGTTAGGTGCACTGGGGGGGACAGCAGTGACATCCCGCTTGAACCCCCGACCTTGGGATCAGTAATCCAGCACCCTACCACCAGGCCACCAGGCCACCACTGCCCCTTATACAAAATTAAAATAATCTATTTATGCCTGGTGGACGTACTTTCACTCACACTCTAATTGATCCTCTAGTTATTATTAAAATAGTTTTGTTATCCATATTGACATTGATATTCTGCTATTGTCATTTTTTTGCCATTTTGTAGTACCAACCTTGTAAGCATACAGTGATATCTATTATTAGCCAATTGTGAATGCTGGGAATGAAATTTTCCCACCTCATGGAACCTTAAAGGCTATGGAGCAATATACTGAAAGAACTCTGGAATAATCAAACCCCTGAAATACTCAATTGGAGTGGTCTAGGGGTAGAGGTGGCCCGGTGGTAGGGTGCTGGATTACTGATCCAAAGGTCAGGGGTTCAAGCCCCACTATCACTGGGTTATCACTGCTGTGGTGAGAGGAATGTAAAAGAACCATTGCTGATTTTCGTAAAGAGGAGGCTGCATAGCCGTCAGCGTGTTTCTG
>JBCNYH010000003.1:33693314-33707899 GCA_039654325.1 Tandanus tandanus
CACCACAGACAGTGAGAGACATGGCTGGCCTTTGATAACCCAGTTAGCTGCACTGGGGGGACAGCAGTGACATCCCGGTAATAGTGGGGCTTGAACCCCCAACCTTGGGATCAGTAATCCAGCACCCTACCACCGGGCCACCACTGCCCTAAATTCAGGTCAATAAGTGCAAATAATGTGAGAATGAATGCATATTAAATGCCCACTAGGGGGAGACATTTCATTATAACTATGCCAAGTTATAATGAAACCTGCAGTCTTTGGCAGGTTTTTCAGATGAATTAATGCAGATAATTTTCATCATAATCTATTTGTACCTAGTGGTTGTTTTAGCATGGATGGCAATAAGAATGCTAAGATTGACTCTGAATGTAAAGCTCTGTCCTTATAAGTTACCTTTTTCATGACCGAACTGCGCATGCACGGATGGTGACCCAATCCCTTAAAGCTGTACATTGTTGACTGATAAACTTTCCACACCTTTGTTGTGAACTGCGCTGGTTTCACTTTCGTTCATTTCACTTTATTTTCCCTTCTTGTAAATACTCCAGCTTTTTAAGTCAACCTATTTGTTTAACTTTAACATCTCAGTACCCTGTAACCTGCTTTGTTTTCAGCCAAGTATTTCAAATAAGCATCCACACGCACACAATATGACCCTGTTGTTTTTAAAACATAATCCTGCTGGAATTTATTCATTCAAGTTCCCTCAAGCTAGGAACATTCGGTTAGAAATTAAAGCGTGTCAATTTCCAAAGCACAAAGCACACTGACATGTTCGAAACTTTTTTGGAAATACATTTCACACACTATCATCACTGCAGTGACATTTTATCTTAACTTTTCCTTCATTCTTAGCAATAAAGCTTTACACATTGAGTACATGTACATTTTTTTCAAAATCTCACCAAAAACAAAACAGACTTCTTTATAAGAACAAATATTTCCGAGTGTTCCACAAAAAAAACAAAAAACAATCGCAAATAAGCAAATTATGTTACATTTTCTTTGTGTTGCTTCTGTCAACACACCTTGAGTCAATGATGTAATATAACTAGTCACACATTGCAGGCAGCACTGCAACCCATGAGGTAGACGCAAAATATTTGCTAACTTTGTGTAGAAATATTAATTAACAAATTTTATTTTTCAAGGCTTTCCAAAAAAATAAAAATAAAATTGTAATATTGGATCAGGTTATTTATAAAATCGCGATACTTACAGATTTGCAGTACAAATCAGATTGCCACCTAGTTATCGTGATAATATCGTATCGGGTGGTCCCTGGTGAACCAAACATTTCTCACAGGATTAAGGAATTACAACCAATTATGTACCGTTCCTTTTTGCAAGAAGAACTCAAGAACTACTCGCATTGTTCTGTCAGCTTTACAATTCAAAATGGCACAAGTAGACAGACACGTGCAGTAACTATGCTATGATTTACACCAGGGAAACAGTCGTTTCCTTTCTTTTTTCTTTCCCTGCCATTTTTTATCCCCTAATTTTATTCGTATCTAATTCCCACCCGTCAAGTATTTCCTTCCCTATCACACGACCACCACCAACCAGGGAGGGGCGTAAGCAAGCACATGCCCCCTCCGTGACGTGCAATGCAAGAGGAAAAGTGCTATCCGCCCCCTCATACGAATGAGCTCACAGACGCCCATGATTGGCTGGTGATCGCTGTGAGTGAAAGGGAAGTGAGAGTATGCCATCCTCCCTCCTGTGAGAGCTCGGCCAATTAGCTCCCAGATGGCTAGAGTAGCCCGGATGGCTGTGGCATCAACCTGGATTCGAACACGCGATCTCCGGGTTAATAGTCACGCACCTTGTCAATGCGCCACTCGGGACCCTGACATAGTTTCCTTTCAAACCATCAATTAAAGACACATTTATTAATAAATTGTGTTATTATCTCAGTGCATGTTCCACACATTCTACTCCCCCATCAGTCATGTGTTCTCAGTGGAGCCGTAGTACATTTTTGCTCCATCAAATGTCCAACTGTCTCACTTTACCTCACGGCCAGCATTTTAAAAAAGTCCCTTCCATCTATAGTACGATGGCTAGCCAATGATATGCTAGGTTTTTCTTTAATATATAAATATATATAGCTTATTAGTAAAATTATGTCCCATCAAATTGTGCATGTAAATCTACTCCTATTAGAAGGGTATGATACCCTCCAGAACAAAAGGCACACATTTGGTCCTGGTTCACGTCCAGATTAGGCTCGTATGACACTCTCCTGTAACTGACGATATAAAAGGTGTTCTATATCATTAAAACGCTCCCTGTGTTTTAGATATAGAGCCACGCCTCGCTAAAATCTACATCATATCCTACTTCACTTCTTCAACCAGACCTGGATGTTTCTTATGATCACCCAGTTTGATTGACTTGCAGTCACTGAGATTTTTAAACACAGCACCGGTCTGGTCACAGTCTGGTGAATATTTTGAAGCTCGAAATTTCCATTGTTTAGGCCTCCTAAGTGCTGAATATCTGTGCAATCTGTTCTATGGTTTGTTCTTAACACAGTTTCCCCGAGCTCTACGTTGGCGGACTGAAGAATGTCCATCCCATCCTGGCCTGTCTGAATCACAATGCGCGAGAGGACGACTGGTTTCTCAAAAGCCACAAGAAATAAGTTCCCTGCATTTATAGGGGTCTTACCCCAGAAATAGTTTGATCCTTGATTATAGGCTTCTTCTGGATAGTAGGTTTTAAAAATTGGAATGTCAGTATAAACAGTGGCTGGGGGGTTATCAGCAGGATTATCGTGGAATTCGTCATCTTTGAGGTGATTATACGTTGCCCGAAAAGACGAAAACTTCCCCGTGTGCTGGAAGAGGGACGGGCGAAAGCGGATGGCCTTGTCCTGCATTAGCAAAGTGCGGAAGTGTGTGAAGAGAAAGTCGCAAGGCATTTCCTGGTAAAACAAATACAGGAAGTGGGCGAGCCGAGGTAGATCTTCCGAGTGATATAGTTTCCCAATATATCCCAGCTTGGAAAACTCAAGTGTCACCCACGGTAAAGGTCCCTGTGAAAGGATGTGTTCTCGAATGGAGGATAAAAATCCTTTAGAGCAGTTAACGTCGTCCTCCAGCATGATGTAATACGTAGAAAGCCTGGCACTGAATTCCACCAGGTAGGCATAGTCTACGTTTTGCTTCGAGCGGAAGGTCACACGATCCGGAGCATCATTAAAGTTCCTTTTCAGGCCTGTCAGAGGAGGATAGCTTTCCTTGTCAGCGTGGATTACCAGAAGCTGACCCTGGATCAGTCTATTTAGAAAAAGCTCATTAATGCTGGTCAGAGTTTGATGAACCCAAATCACGTCAAAATCAGCCAGAAGAACCACAACCACCATCTCGGAAAGCTCTTCCTCCGACGACTCATTGAAGATGGAGTGAAGGGTTTGGAGAAGATAATTCTCTTTCTTCCTCTTCACAGAAGAGAGGCCCACGGTGAGGAATCCTACCAAACAAGAACACTGTTCAAACCAGTTCACCAAAAAACGGCAAACAGTGATATGTTAATGAAGTCCCACTTTTAAACCACAAGTTTCTGAGGTCTGAGACCTAATCTTTTTTTTTTTTTTTTTTTTTTTTTGTGTGTGTGTGTGCGTGTGTGTGTGTGTGTGTGTGTGTATATATATATATATATCTTGGAAAAATAGGCTTCCAGATTCAGTTTCAGATCCCAATTTTTCTGATTATTTTGATAATAAAACTGTAATGCAAGTCTCTCACACACATATACTTTACAGCTTATATTAACCAGTGTGTGTTCTCACTTTTCTGAGATGGAATAACTCCTCCTAACACTCGAACCGCAGTCCCGAGACACAGGATCGTTTGCTGAGGATCCTGAGGACATTTTTCCCGCTGGATCCCAGTAAGGAAGGCAATGGCCTAAAACACACAAGAGGTGAAATCAGAAAGATAACATTATGGAAAATCTGATTTGTAGTTTCTGGATTTCACACTTGATATGATTGTGCAATTCAGCTCTGCTCTTTATCATCCACCAATAAAACCAGCCTTTTTGTGTGTGTGTTGGGGGGGTGCAACATTCTCAGGATGTGAGTAATACTGGCACGGTGTTGACAGTAGTGTTCTATCACTATATTATAGCACTCACAGAAGAGGGCAGGGAATAATTAGTACACATTCTGAATGGAAAAAAGACGTCATCTCTATCTGTACAGATCAAAATGATAGGTGAGTCTAAATACTATGGGGAAATGAGTAAAACATAAACACATAAACGCAGCATGATGTTTATGATGTTTATGAGCATTCTGAATACACAACATCAAATAGAGGAAATCCAAAAGAAAAACAAGAAACTCACAGTAAGATCAATAAATGCTTTTGGACATCGAGGGTGTGTTTTTTTATTTAAATAAATGTATTTAAATATTATTTATTAAATCTTATTACATTTAAATATTTAAATTTATTAAAATGATTTTTTTTTTTCAACCTGCAGGGTCAGCTGACTCTGGGTGAAGGCAGGGAACATCCTGAGCAGCTCGCCAGTCCATTGCAGGGCCAACACCCACGCACACACAACCATTCACACTCACACCTAGGGGCAATTTGGAACATCCATTTAGCCTAATGTGCATGTCTTCGGACAATGAAAGGAAACCGGACTACCCAGAGGAAACCCACACAAACAGAGTTAGAACATGCAAACTCCACACAGAAACACCCTTGCCGAGCCTGCGGCTTGAACCCAGGACCTTCTTGCCGTCCTACTGTATGTGTTGATGCCTTAAAAGGATAATATACCTAAAAAAGGATAAAACTATAATGACTACACACTTACTGTATTATTCACATTGAAGTGTAATTTTTCAGATTGGTCAGGCTGCCTGTCAGTCCAGCTCAGTGGGTGGGATTAGTCATTGATTGGTTAAGGAAAGAGAATAACCCGTTTATGGTCACATTGTGCACATGATGTGTCTCATGGGTGGTCTTGGGACCAAACATGTGTCGTGTGGGAAAACAGACTGTCTTTTAAAAACCATTAAGTCAGTAAAATTATTTAAAGCCCCAGGCTGAGAGAGAGAGAGAGAGAGAGAGAGAGAGAGAGAACTTTATCATTTTACTTTATCATAAGAAAATTAATTCCTGAGAGCCTCACTGTGTGTTTACTGTACTCTGTGTGTGTGTTTGTGTGTGTGTGTGTGTGTGTGTGTGTGTGTGTGTGTGTGTGTGTGTGTGTGCATTCATTATGTTGTGGGGACCTACATCTGTTTACACAGTCAAATTATGGGGACTAGTCTTTCTTAAGGGGACAAAATGCAAGTCCCCACTTTAACCCAGGTTAAAGTTAGGGTTAGGATATGTATTGTCTCCTGGAGGGAAATCTCACTGTGTGTGTGTGTGTGTGTGTGTGTGTGTGTGTGTGTGTGTGTGTGTGTGTGTGTGTGTGTTACCATGCTTTCTCTTTCTTGTTCTCTCTGTTGTGCTTTTCTCATGGAGATATAAACACAGGTCAGGGTGAACAGGCCAGCGAGTGTCCATACAAGCGTTTTCAAGTGACATCTCATCTTGAAGAAATCTACGAATAGTAAGCAATGTTACTCTGACACATGCTCGCACGCACACACACACGCACGCACACACGCACACACACACACACGCACACACACACACACACACACACACACACACACACACACACACACACAAATCTTTGTGGGGACTGTCTTTGACAACATGCTTTCCCTAATCCTTTACCCTAAACCTAACCATCAGAACTAAATCCCTTTCCCAGCCTTTACCCTAACACTAACCTAAACCTAATTCTTACCTGATGCCTAAATCCCTAAAAAGTAAGGACCAGCCTAAAAGTCCTCACTCTGCACACACACACACACACACACACACACACACACACACAACCCATTTTACTACAGGATTAAAAGGCATCTCCTACCTTTAGTCATGGAGCTGCACACCATCTACTGCTGAATGTCCAGTCCATCAGTTTGGACTCTGGATCAAAATACATGTTAACGATTAAACCGTCACAATAGATTCAAACACAGTGCTGTAAATGTCCTGAACTGGAAAATACAACCGCACCATACTGTGAATATAACACAATACACAGGGACGGATCAGATCAAAACATCAGGCAATGCATGTACAGTCACAGAATCTGAAATCAATTTAGAAATGTGAAGTTCTGTGTCAGTTAGTTCAAGTTTAACTGTCTGAATTGAAGCTAGATGATCAGGTGGATAAAAAAACATGGGAAAATGCGTGTTAATCCTGACTAAATTTTAAACTTAAATAAGGAGGCAGAAGAAAACATAAGAATTACACTTACTACAATTTTTTGTAGTACAGTAATACAGTCAAATAATGGGTACTGCGTGTTTATTACAGGGAAAAAAATTAAAGTCCCCATAACGTGTGTGTGTGTGTGTGTGTGTGTGTGTGTGTGTGTGTGTGTGTGTGTGTTTTCTTTTCATGCGTTTATCCTACTTATCACACCACCTTTACAACCTGCCCATACTTTTGTTAATGATCCTTACTTCGAACAATTAAAAAGTAAATTTTGATTAAATGTTTAAAAATTAAATGTTAATACTTTATTTCAAATTAATTCTAATTAAAAAAAAAATTACTTTTACACTCAGAACTTCACTTTCACTTTCTGAGAATGTCAGCCCGTGTGAGGGTACCATATATAATACACATATTTCACTCATTTGTTGAACCTTAACTGTACTCAATCGTGACTTAATCCTACAAGGGTTGCTGGGAGGCCTTCATCAGCTGACTCCAGGCGAAGACAGGATACGCCCTGAAAAGCCCTCCAGTCCACCACAAAGCCAACACACACACACACACACACACACACAACCATTTACACTCATACTCACACTAAGGAGCAATTTGGAACATCTAACAACCCTAATGCGCATGTCTATGGACTGTAGGAGGAAACCAGAGTATCCAGATGAAACCCTTGCAAGCACAGGGAGAACACGCAACCTCCACACAGAAACACCCTCGCCAAGCTTTCACCTTTTTGCTGTGAGGCGGATGTGCTGCGCCACCACTACACCACTGTGCCGGGCTAATACACACATACCGACACAAACCATATAATATTTTGGGTGGTGGGAGAAAACCAGCGAACCTGGAGAAAACCCACCACTGTCACAGGGAAAACCAGGCAATAACTTGAGATCAGGAGTGAACAGGGGGACCCTGGATCTGTCGGTCACATTGCTACCTCCTTCTTTTGTTTGTTTTATAAAGAATTTATACTTTAATGATATAGTGCAATTTGTTTTGTAAAGAATTTATACTTTAATTATATACTGCAATTTGTTTTGTAAGGAATTAGTTATTGTTTTATAAGTTTTTAAAGAAGAAGAGGAAGTGGTGTGCCCAGATGGGTTTTTTTTTATTTTATTTTTTTATTTACCTTATTCATCCAAATACACAGTGCAGGTCTTCACCTTGGTGACAGTTCCTGTCCCTATCTTTGTACGTGTGTGTGTGTGTGTGTGTGTGTGTGTGTGTGTTCGAGTGAGTTTTTGCGCTCGAGCCCGTGCACTTCTTGCGTAAATAAAAGTCGCAACTGTGTAAAACAGAACCGCCCGAAATCCCGGATGAGGTGCTGGATCAGGATGCACCAGCTTGAGTTTCTGGGTTCCGTGTTCTGCTGTCTGTGCTCACAGTTCCGCCAGTGTGACCCGGTTAAGTGACCCGTTTGTCCCGTTTCTTGCGGCTTGTGGGGATGAAGTATTTCCGCGTGCTTTCTCGTCGATGCTTCGTTGCCTCGCGCACTGCTCAGTGTGGTCTCTCTCTCTCTCTCACTCACACACACACTCACACACACACACTCACTCACATACTGACTCACACACACATGCATTGAATAAGAGAGACAGGTTTTCCCATTGCATTTAACTTTCTGCTGCCAAGTAAAAAGTCGAAAGCTTGTACGAGTTGAACGGCTCTGATCGCAGCATCACCATAATGGACTCTGATCTGACACTTAAATAAAGAGAATGGAAATAAATCCAGAGTTCGAGTTACAATCTCTTTCTTTAGGAGGGAGGGACTTTAAATCCTGGGCTCTTGTTCTTTCAGGACAATAATTTGAAACTGCAATCACCAAGCTAATCACCAAGCAATTTAGATTTGAATAAGCAAATACTTTCTCGATTCTGGTTTCTGATCATTACAGCAGCCAGTAACATGGTTCACATGGCAACAGTTCTTTAAACCCTAACTGATGCAGTGAGTACCCTTTCACTTTCTCAACCATCATGTCAAAGGGCGTATCTCGTGGTCGTGGAAAAGATGTTACTGTTTTAGACGGTTTGAATTAATTAATGTTTGGGCATCGGCCCAAACAACTGGGAGGGAAATTGGGTAAAATTGGGTTTAAAACTGGTCAGTGTAGTAAAACCTGGAAGGCTAGTACTGAACCGTCAACTTCACATCAGAAATGTAATCGGGGGAAACAAGTTAGGCTGGTTATAAAAAATAAAAAAATCCCAGTTTCTCATCAGCGCCCACACATTTTTGAAAAACCACACAAAAAACACCGCAGACGATGTAAAAACGACCCAGAAGGTGATTGGGTGTTAGATGGTGTGATCGTGAGATTGGTTTAGTTCTGAAATAGTTTTGTGGAACTGCGAGGCTGCTGTTCTATAGACGGTTGTTCAGAGTTTCAGAGTTCAATCCATGTTAAATGTTCATGTAAATGATTGATCGTCTAGGGTGGATTGTGAGGCAGAAAACTGAAATAAACAAGTACTTCTAAAAGGTTCTTGTAATTTATTCTTGTTTATTTGTTCGAAAATCTCCTCAACAAATTGCTGGAAGTCGCCTCAAGTTCCCAGCTTCAGTCACTTTACCTACATTTATCCTTAAAAGCTTTTGGGCTTCGACAGTCACCTCATTTCTCAATTGAAAAAATATAAAAAGTCCTGATGTGAAACTCTGGAATTTTTTATCTGGACTTATCTGCAATCAGGGAACATGTGCAAACATTCAGACACTGAAACAGGAATTCACGGTTGTGTTTGATAGTGAAAGTGAGAGCATTTTCACACACGGTGTCAGAATTGGGACTAAACAACTGGCCATAAGAAAATCACCTGTTAGTGAGAATATTCATTTGCCGAACCACTTAAACCTACTAGATTCGCGGAGAGGCTGGAGCCTACCTCAACCGACACTGGGCAACGGCGATCAGACTCTGGAAAAAGGTCATGTGATATCTAGAGTCCATATTTGGAGGCAGTGTTATGATCTGGGGCTGCTTCAGTTGGTCAGTTCGAGGCTTAGCAACATTATGTGGCAGTAAAATGCAGTCAGCTGACATCCTGAATGTACGTATTAACGGCATTGACCTGACCACAAAAAGTTGGAGTGTTGACCCCACACTGTTGCCTCACACCTCATTCTTGGATATTACCAGCTATCTTATGTACTTTGCCTCCATACCACCCTGTGATCCTGTTTGATCTCAGAAGATAATCAGGGTTGGGGCTGGATAGTACTTGTGTGGGAGACGTCCTTTGAATACCAGGTGAGGTGCAAAGGACACAGAGGGAAAACAAAGGCAGGCCACACTCATGTATTAAGCCAACCAGGAGTAGCATAATGTGGTGCTCAAGGTCGGCTGGATCATGGAAGAGGTTTTGCCAGATAAAAAGAAGAACATCCTATTCACTGAATAAGTGCATATATGCTTAAATCCCTTGAAGCGTGCTGGATTTGTTTACGCTTAGATCAGGTTACAAGCAGTAAAGGTAAGATAGCTGTAACTGAGGTCCTTGAAAGGACATTTCGCAGTATTCACATCTGCAGATCAACCCTTTTCTGCTGTATTACCCGCATGCCTCTGTTGAGCTTTTACACCCAAGCCTCCCAGCTCATCAGGCACGTTTCTGTAGTGTGAAGCAACTAGGAGTTCAACTCCCCCCTGGATGGGACGCTAGTCCATCGCAGGTTACCTTCCCAGTATGTGTACTGGTACCCATTTACACTGCTAGATGGGCAGAGGCACACTTGTGGTTAAGACCTTGCCCAGGGGTCGTAGCACAGTGGGGGTCTAACGGGAATTCGAACCCATGACCTCTCAGTCTTGAGTCCAGCACCCTAACTACTACACCACTGGCCCCACCCTACTGTTTATAACTAATCCAAAAATGTATAGTGATAAAAGTATAACAATGCAAGTTACTCTAGGAGGCAGAAAAGAATAAAGCAAAGAATGTAATACGAGTTTTCAGATGAATCTGGCTCCGAATGAACAATGGAAATTTACCACTAGGAAAAAAAAAATTTATAAAAATAAAATCTTCTGTTTATTTTTGTTTTAACAAGTACTTTCACGCAGTATAATAAGGATTTTTAAAGTTTCAAATTACAACAGTTTACTTAGTCTGGCATATTGATTAGCACGTCCACTTCACAGCAAGAAGGTCTTTGGTTCGATTCCCGGGCTCGGCGTGGGCATATGTGTGTGGAGTTTGCATGTTCTCCCCATGCTTGCATGGGTTTCCTCCAGGTACTCTGGTTTCCTCTCACAGTCCAAATACATTTGCTGCTTCAAATTGCCCCAGGTGTGAATGGTTATGTAAGTGTTGCCCCTGCAATGGTCTATCGAGCGGTTTAGGGTTTACCCTGCCTTTATCCAGAGTTTACCCTTCCTGCGACCCCAGCAGGATTAAGCGGCTCGGCAAACGACTGAATGAATGAATAAATAGATGTACCACGAAACAATGTGAAGATCAATTCATCTTGACCAGGGTTTGTATACCCTTTATTTACTGTATATCACTTATAAAATGATCGTTATAGAATTTATCCCTCACAGCATATGGTCAAATCCCTTAATGCCAGACGTTCCTATTTGAAAACATTGATTATTACTTCTTTGTTTGAGATAATGAATACACAAGATCCCATGCTTATATAAAACTGAAAACCTCTGCATTACCAAGGCCAAGGTTTTTTTAGTTAAACTATAAACATTACACGGATATAATCCACCAGAATTAACTTCTAATCTCCCAGCTTATGATTAAATTATTCACGTTAAAGCATTATTTGTTAATTATTCCATGATGACGTACTGTAGAAAGCAACAGTAATGCAGGTATGAATTAAAGAGAGTCGAGAGAGTATAGTGTTTTCAAATTATTTATGAAATATAGACTCTAGACCAAGTTAATCCATTTTAAATATGTTTCAATACTGTATGAATTAAACCGAACACAGGCTTCACCCTGATGAGGATAACAGACCAGTATTTACATTAAAGCACTAAATATCTTACTGTCAGATATTTGGTAGAAACTCAGATACTCAGTAATATGTTAGAGCTCACACTCACCTGAGCGTTGATCAGTCTATACTCTTGTACTGCACCTGGGCTCCCAGGTGGAAGCGAGATGACATGCATACAGGTGTCATGTAAAGTAGGTAAACCTCTCTCACACTCACTCACTCTCTCTCTCACGCACACACACTCACTCACTCTCCCCTCTCTCTCTCTCTCTCACACACACACACACACACACACTCTATACAGGTAATGCAGCAGTTACATGAAACCGGAACAACTGACTGTTTACCACACCCACACTAATCCACACTTATACTTCCTGATGTCTCTACACAATTGGAGGGGAAAATTCAGGGGACTAATAGAGAGTTCATGCATCTATCTCTCTCTCTCTCTCTCTCTCTCTCTCTCTCTCTCTCTCTCTCTCTCTCTCTCACACACACACACACACACACACACACACACACACACACAAAATCTGTACTTCTATCTTTGTGGGGAGTTTCATTGACAACATGCCTTTCCTAGTCCTTTACCCTAAACTTAAGTCTAAATGTCCTCACTCTGCACACACACACACACACACACACACACACACACACACACACACCATTTTACTACAGGATTAAAAGGCATCTCCTACTTTTAGTCGATTAAACCGACACAATAGATTCAAACACAGTGCTGTAAATGTCCTGAACTGGGAAATACAACCGCGCCATACTGTGATCGGTGCGGCCTCTGCTGTACAGCGGAGCTTGTACCGGTCCGTCGTGGTGAAGATGGAGCTGAGCCCAAAGGCAAAGCACTCAATTTACCAGATCTACATTCCTACCCTCATCTATGGTCAGGAGCTTTGGGTAGAGACCGAAAAACAAAGATCTAGAAAACATTTCTTCTCCTTACAATCTTCATGGTTTATTTACAGGAAGTGGTAACGCTCGAGTACAAACACACACGCACACACACACACACACACACACACACACACACACACACACACACTATTAGACTTGTATAGTTCATTTCTACAGAAGGCCTTTGGGTGTACTGAGGCCCAAATTCAGACCAAAACCCCCTGAAACACTGCAAAGACCTTTATGTCTATTGAATAAATATTAGACTTATGTTTGTTTATAGAACATTACAAAACTTTTCTTTAGGAAAATCAGAAAGCTGCCTAGAACACGTTCAGTACATCTCGAAACAGCCCACCCCTTATGGGCATGACACGCTTTTTCATTTGCACCACACACAACTTCCTGTAAAAAACAAAACAAAGGTCATGTATTATTTCCTGTGTTTCCCTTGTGTGCCTCCAATAATAAAAAGTTGTTTTTCACGAGGTCATGATGTATTTTTTATTTTTATTTTTTCTCAGATGTTGAAATGCAGTATCAGGCATCCAAACTGTACCTCGCAGATATTGGCCAAAAGTTAATCTCATTCAAATCTCTACATTAATTTCTTTCTGAATGCAAAATTCTGTTGTAACGATTTCATGGGCAGTTATTTGGAAACTATGTCTCAGAATGATGATGTCATCAAGGCCTACGTTACCATTCATGCCATTTATTGAAAGATTTGTGTAGGAGGTGTCAAAAGGTAAAGATTAAAATCATTACCTGTGAAGTAGGAAACTATATATACACCAGGATTCATATATTTAAACACAAACAGCTGAAAAAAAAAAAATTCTGTTAGAAGCCAAAGGTTAACTTGGGCCTTGATGATGTCATCATTCTGAGATTCAGTTTTCAAATAACCACCAAAAAAATCGTTAAAGTAGCAGCTACCGGTTTAAGATTTTGCACACAGACAGATATTATTATCTAGTTTTGATGAAGTTTAACTTTTAACAAGTGCTGTCTTCTCCTTTAATCAGGGAGTTCTTCAACACTGGTAGTGGAAGTAGTAGTGGTGGCCCATACCAGAGTTCTTTTGAAGATCCTGGTGTTAAAAGTGCTGAAGTCGTATCTTTAGACAGTTCAAGCTGAGCACAGAAACCGATCCTGATTTTGTTCCGATATGTACCGATGTTCTCCGATTGTTACACGATGTGATTCCGATGTTTCATCTGATGTCAGTCCGATGTGTCTCCGATATTATATAAAAAAAAATTTACCCGAAATGTGACCAGAATACCTCCTGATCTTGCTCCCATTTTTTCTACATTTTATACCAACGTTACACCGATCATGACTGATGTGTACAGGTGTTACTCCGATGTTTTCCTAGGTTTCCCTGACATACTCCGAACATTAAAAAAAAAGACCACATTTTTTTCAACACTGCCAAAATATTTGACTCTTTCCCAAAGTTTCCCTATGAAATTGTACAATGTCCATATTTGAGGTTAAAGATGGGAGGAGGTGAGCATTCCGCTACCCATCTAAGTAAAATACCCAATGATCCTGTAAAGAAAGAAAACTCTCAGTCTAAGTCTGCTAAAAAAGCTGATATTCAAGCATGTCTGGTGTAAACAAATAAAACCAATGAAATTTTAGAGAAAGTGTCATAAATAAACAATCGAATAAGGACTGAAAATTGTAGACAATTTTTATTTCAGCCTTAACCTTTAATTTAGGGGTATATAAAAGATGGCAAAATATAGGGCTATATAAATATAGTAACATAGTAATAATACAGTCCATAATAATAACATAGTCCTTTGTCACCAGTTCTGTTCATATTTTTATGGACAGAATTTCTAGACGCAGCCGAGGTGTCGAGGGGTTCTGGTTTGATGGCCATAGGACCTCGTCTCTGCTTTCGCAGCTGCACCTCCAAGTCCGAGGCCATGGTTCTCAGCCAGAAAAGGGTGGAATACACCACGGGTCCGAAACGAGGTCCTGCTCCAAGTGGAGCAGTTCAAGTATCTCGGGGTCTTGTTCACAAGTGAGGGAAGGATGGAGCGGGAGATCGGTGCAGCCTGTGCGTGGTGAAGAAGGAGCTGAGCTGAAAGGCAAAGCTCTCAATTTACCAGTCGGTTTACATTCCTACCCTCACCTACGGTCACGAGCTTCGGGTAGTGACCGAAAGAACAAGATCGCGGATACAAGCGGCTGAAATGAGCTTCCTTAGCAGGGTGGCGGGTCTCTCCCTCAGGGACAGGGTGAGAAGTTCTGTCATCCGGGAGGAACTCGGAGTAGAACAGTTGCTCCTCTGCGTTGAGAGGAGCCAGTTGAGGTGGCTCGGGCATCTGATTAGAATGCCTCCCGAACGCCTCCCTG
>JBCNYH010000003.1:33731506-33742104 GCA_039654325.1 Tandanus tandanus
ATATACTCATGTTTAAGTGTAATATACTCATGTTTATGTGCGATACTCATGTTTAAGTGTAATATACTCATGTTTAAATGCATTACTCGTAGTTAAGTGAAATACTCATGTTTAGAGCAGGTCTCAAACATCATATAACATTTTTACATCATGCACCTTATGATTAAAAAGCTCTACCTCTCACCCTGTGTATATCATGCACCTTTGACATATCAGCCTTCTGTGTATGTCTCTAAATGTGTGTATATGTGGATAGATGTGTACATATAGGTATGTGTATATATGTGTATGTAGGTATTTGCACATATATAGCTTAGTGTAGTTACCTTAGTTGTCTTTTGTGTACTTTTTTATAATTGCTGCTACACAGAGAGCTACTAAACTGTTTTTTCATTGTTCATGCAACAGTTGGCAATAAAGGTCTCTATCTTTATTATTATTATTATTATTATTATTATTATTATTATTATTATTATTATTAATAGCATTATTAGAATTGTCATCATCATTATTAATATTACTATTATTATTATGGTGGCACAGTGACTTAGTTATTAACATGTTTGTATTACAGGAAGAAAGTTCTGGGTTTGAGTCCCAGAGTCAGCGGGGAATTACAATGTGGAGTTTGCATGTTAGTCCGGTTTACTTCCACAGTCCAAAGACATGCACATTGGGCTATATGGCTGTTCCAAATGGTCCCTAGGTGTAAGTGTGGGTGAGAATGTGAACGGTTGTGTGTGTTCCCCTGGGATGGTTTGGCGAGCTGTACCAGCAGGGTGTACCCTGCCTTCACCCAGAGTCTGCTGAGATAGGATCTGGCCTCCCCACGACCCTAGTAGGATTAAGTGGCTCAGGAATGAGTGAGTGTTGAATGAGAGCTCTGAACGTCTGCATTCATTATTGCATCTATAGATTCCAGGCATGTAAATCTGATATGAAACTTGTGATATTCTGGATACAAATATACAGTTGGTGTTTTAATAAATATTTTATAAGTGAAAACGATAGACGTTTGTTGAAAATTATCAATGACAATCAGTCAAATTAATATTAATCAAATGTTAATTTAAGTCATTTTATTTTTTCCAACCATTTTTTCTCAGCCAGCACTGTGTGAAGGTGGGGTACACACAGTAATGAATAAAATAAAGTAAATAAAGGGTATGGTAGTAAAAGTGAGAGGTAACTAATGGGCAAATTACAACTAATGAACCTTATAACTTATAACAATTTAAAATTGACTAACTGTAAAATAATAAAAGGTTACTTAAAATCACTTTATTGTCTGAAAAACTTATTATAACTGGATAATTTACAAACATTATACATAATCGGAATTCATCATCATTTTCTGAAGCGTTTAATCCTAATTAGGGCCGCGGGGAGGCTAGCGCCCATCTCAGCCGACTCTGGGTGAGGGCGGGGTCCACCCTGGATAGCTCGCCAGGCCATCGCAGGCATAATCAGAATTCTATCTACAATCATAAATTCCCTGTAATGTAAACATTCTCAGATATTTAAATGATTCCATGGTAAGATGGTAGAGTGGATGTAAGGGATAAAGTAAAGCAAGTCGGTGTGTGAAGTAAACCCCGAGAGGGTGAAGCAGGACCCCGAGCTGGAGCAGAGGGATTTATTTACATTCACATTTTAATGGGTTTGATTCATAATAACCACTGATGTGCTGTAAGAAACCCCTAATTCAAAGCTAATTATTGATTTAAAAATGTTTTCATTGCTAACCCTAATGATGAAGTACATAATAAGGGTCTCAGAAATAACAAACAGAGAGTGCAGTAAATCAACCAATCTGAATTGAGTATTTAAATTAGCCGTGTAATAACAGTAAATAATTTTCACACTTTTATGAATACTGGATATATACATTTATTGTAGAATATTACATATTAGCTGCATAGAAAATGAGTTGCCAAAAACAGCATAAGCACTTCCGGGGTCTGAGTGGCGTCAGGGGTCAGTCGTCATCGGTCACGTGGTATGGGAGTGACGCTTCAGCACGTCGTGTGGAAAGTAAACAGTGGTGTGCGCGCGCGTGCGCGTGCGTGTGCAGAGACGGGTCGGTGTAGAATGTCTCGTGAGTGAAATAAAAGCTGTGGTTTATCCCAGGAGGTTATTGATCTGATCCCATTCTGCTGTGAAACCCGAGGTAAGATCATCTTCACTCCTCCTCCTTTCCCTTTTATATCCACATTCACTGATTGAACAGAGAACTTTCTGTCTGCGTTAAACATCAACACATTATCAGCTGCACTAAGCGAGCAAAGTATTATTATTATTATTATTATTATTATTATTATTATTGTTATTATTATTGTTATTATTATTATTATTATTATTATTGTTATTATTATTATTGTTATTATTATTATTATTATTATTATTACTGTATTTAAACCTAAACTGCACCCTAGTGGCTCATCAGAGCAGGAGCTTATCCCGGGTTTCTGCAGCGTGAAGCGACTCGGAGCTCAACTCCTCCTGGATCGGACGCTAGTCCATAGGCTCGGGTGTAAAAAGCCCAACCTACCATATTTCTAATACTTAACATTAAATAGAGCCTAATGTCGGTGATGTCCGTGTTTGTGCATGTTGTGCTGTGCCGTGGGGTAGTGTCGGTGATAATTAGTTATTATTCGTTGAAGGTGTCGTGAATATCAGCGAATCGTCCAAAAGAGGGAATATCAAGGGGTTTATTCGATTTAGCGACATCCACCAAGCCTGAAGCAAATAATCATTGTAGTATATACTACACAGTACCAGGGCGGCACAGTGGCGCAGTGGTTAGAACGTCCACCTCACAGCAAGAAGGTCCTGGGCTCGAGTCCCGGTCTCGGGCATTTCTGTGTGGAGTTTGCATGTGCTTCCTGTGCTTGTATGGGTTTCCTCCGGGTACTCTGGTTTCCTCCCACAGTCCAAAAACATGCACATTAGGCTAATTGGCTGTTCCAAAATCGACCCTAGGTGTGAAAGTGAGTGTGAATGGTTGTGTGTGTGTGCACTACTTCGCCCAGTGTTGGCTGAGATGGGCTCCAGCCTCCACCCCGACCCTTTAAGGATTAAGCAGTTTGGCAAATGAGTGAGTACACAATAACACAAAAAAGCAAACGGGAACTAATGTTCATAGATTGTATATTTTAACTATGACAGGTTGGTTAGAGCTACATTTTACTGTAATGACCCGACATGGTAGAGCTACATTTTACCGTAATGACCCTAAATGACCCTCTAAAATCATCAGACATTTCACAGTTTGAATATAAACGTATGAAACATGGTTTAGGGTGGAGTTTTTCTTTAAATTGTCATGAATGGCATTTCAGCCTGAGCTGTCAAAAGTATTTTTCTGACATTTACTCCAGCAGTGCCGCGGGATCACGGATCAAGACGGCGGAACTGACCGTCTCTGCCGGTTTGGGTTTTGGCAGAGAATGGGCCGTGATTACACTCCACAGCATGTGTCTTTACACCCACTGAGGATCTGTTTCACGAGACACATGCTGAGTGTGAGGCAAAATGCTAGTCACATGATGTACACCGCTTCCAGCCAGATCAGCGCTCCATATGTGAAGGAGGGAAATAAACAATGAGGATGAAGGGTTATAAAATACAAGGGCCGTAATAAATGCACTCTTCAGCCTGTATGGGTTAAAAAAAGGGTGTGACACCGGAATATCACAGCAGTATGTTTGCTGTTGAACGTCCAGTTCCAGGTTCAGTCCCTGCTTTGTTCTTACGATGACCTCCACTCTTCTGGGAAGGCTTTTCACTAGATTTTGAGGGCGTGGCGTACTGCTGCCGGGGTGATGAGGAGGTCTGGGGTACAGTTGGTGTTCCATTTCAACCCAAAGGGGTTCAGTGGGCGTGAGGTCAGGGTTCTGTGCAGGACACAACGTGCAGTAGGCATGAGGGAGCGTTTCTGTGTGGAGTTTGCATGTTCTCCCCGTGCTTGCGGGGTTTCCTCCGGGTACTCTAGTTTCCTCCCACAGTTCAAAAACATGCCCACTAGGCTGATTGGCTGTTCCAAATCGCCCCTAGGTGTGAGAGTGAGTGTGAATGGTTGTGTGTGTTGCCCTGTGACGGCCTGGCAAGCTGTCCAGGGTGTACCCCGCCCTCGCCCAGAGTCGGCTGAGATGGGCGCCAGCCTCCCCGCGACCCTAATTAGGATTAAGCGGCTTAGAAAATGAATAGATGGATGAATGAACACGTACCGGAGTTCATCTAAATCGATACTGAAAGTGCGGTGTTTGTGAGATTGCTGTGCTGAAGTGTTGTGGCGTTCTTCACCTCCACCTTAGCGAGCAGATGAACAGCGTGTGAAGGAAACCGAGGTCTCACCGCCGAACAGCCTGATCCGATAAACGCTCGTGTGATGTGTTTATAAAGGCACAGGAATGAAACACAATGTGTCAATGTGAAGGAGGGAGAGAGAGAGAGAGAGAGAGAGAGAGAGAGAGACTGAGCTTCTATCCAACTGTAACAGAGGTCGGTTATTTTGAGAGGAAGGCAGCGAGGGAGCGCTTTGTGGTGATGAAGAGACGTGGCCGTGAGGGACGCCTTGTGTTGGGAATAAATGATTTTAACGAACGAGTGCTGTGGTGTTCTTTTGTCCTTCTATCTCATCCTTCCTCTCTTCCCTCCCTCTCTTTCTTCTCGTGTGTAATCCCCCCATTCGTTCTCTCCAGTGTGGGACTTTATGGTGTGTTCACGGTGTAATGAGTATGAATTCCTTTGGCTCTGTCCCTGCTGCAGGTTTACGAAGAACCTGTCTCCGGATAAGATCAACCTGAGCACACTGAAGGGAGAAGGTCAGCTCTCCAACCTGGAGCTGGACGAGGAGGTTCTGCAGAACATGCTGGAACTCCCCACATGGCTCTCCATCAGCCGTGTCTACTGCAACAAAGCCGCCATCAGAGTGAGACACATTATTTTAACTTTTAACAGGATGGAAAAACCTTTTAGCTTTCCTATGCTAAACCCCCCCCCCCCCTCTCTTTCTCTCTCCAGATCCAGTGGACGAAATTAAAGACGAGCCCCATATGCCTGGTGGGAAATCCTTTTCTCTCTTTCTCATTATTTTTATTTTTTTCCATCCTTCACTCTTTCTTTCTTCCTCTCTCTTCCTCCTTTTCTCGATCTGTTGATTATTCTTTGGGTTTTGTTTTCTTTATTTATTTGATCATTGACTATTTTGCTTCTCTGTTTTGAGTGGACAGACCCAGACAGACAGATACACAGACTGATTGATTGACAGACAGATACAGATGTACAGATGAACAGACAGACAGACATAACGTTTGACTGACAGATAGACACAGACATAGAGAGACAGATGGACAGACAAGCTGATGTGACTGACTGACTGACACAGCGACAGATGGACAGACTGGCTAACTGACAGAGAGTTGGACAGACTGACTGACTTACTAATGGACTGACACAGGGAGAAATATTGAGTGACAGACAGACACACGCAGGAAGACCGATGGAAAGACTGGTGACTGACTGACAGACAGAGAAACAGACAGATAACCGACTGACAGACACAAGACAGGGACATGAGACAGACCGTCAAGCGAATAACATTCTCTCGTTGTCCTTATAGTTTCTCGACAAGGTGGAAGTCGAGATGATGACATGCGAGGAGCCCCGCCCTCCTAATGGCCCATCGCCTATTGCCATCACTGCAGGTCAAAGGTCAGCAATAAGCAGTTTTGTTTCCTCACCTCTGATCACTTTTTCTGCTGAACAAATCAGTTCTGAGGTTTCCAGTCCTGTATACAACACGGCGACTGCTAAAAAACTCACATACCACGTACTTTGGTCTAAGACTGGATATAAAATTCTAAACACCCCTGTTAACCTGCCAGGGATTTGGGGATGTAAAATAAAATGAGATCAAGAGGAAGCTTTCCAGACCTTTCTATTCCTTTAATGAGATCTTTAATCTGTACAAATCTTATAGGAGGAAAAAATTAAAAAAATTTAATAATGCGATTGCATTAGTAGCCACACCCTCTTATAATTGGTTGTGTGGCTGTGTTCAGAAGTAACCAATCACATTCAACCTCATGTTAAATAGTCGCTACACACCTGCCATCGATTAAAGTGATTCAGATAAACCCCAGATAAAGTTCAGGTGCTCTAGTGGGGAAAAAAGTTCTGGAATGATTTAACTTGGTCTCATGTTTTTACATCACATAAAGCTGGAATTTTAACAGGGGTGTGTAAACTTTTTATATTTACCATAAACTGAAGTACACCGTATACAAGCTGAGTTGCATGAATTCTGCTTAGTGGCAAAAAAAACTTGCTGAGGTGTGTGTGTGTGTGTGTGTGTGTGTGTAGTGAGTACGGCTTTGCAGAGAAGGTCGTGGAGGGCATGTCGGTCATCATTAACTCCATCGTCATTAAAGTGAAGTCCAAAGCATTTCACGCCTCCTTCGAGCTCTGGCAGCTTCAGGGCTTTAGTCTGAACCCCAAATGGCAGAAGACTGACCTCCGATACACACGAATCACACACCCGAAGAGAGGAGAGGTAACACACGCACAAACACACACATGCATACAAGCACCGTAAAGACTATATAGCTAAATATACTGTCTGTATGGTGTGTATTCGTGTGTGTGTGTGTATGTGTGTGTGTGTGTGTGTGTGTGTGTGTGTGTGTGTGTGTGTGTTTTGTAGGTGCTGACCTTTAAAGAAATCAACTGGCAGAGTTTGCGTATCGAAGCGGATGCTATAGAGAGCGAGGAACAGGATTTAGGCAGCACACCGCTGCGTCTCATCACTAACCAGGGGCGCATCCGGATCGCCCTTAAACGCAGGGTAATAATCATATAATAATCCTCATGTTAATGTTTTAAATAAGAATAATAACTGAACCTGAGTACCAGAAACCCCGCCCACAAACTCACAAGGGGGTACACTTGACACTCTTAGCATCATGCAGTGAGACCCGAGCGCTGGCGTTTCATTGAGGTTCATGAGAAAGCATCTGGAGAAAGACTTCATCAACCTGTTGATGTTCCGTGCATGCGTTAGCCTGTGTACGCTAGCAAGATGTTTCTTACCGCTATTCCTGACAGGTGAAGGACTGTAATGTTCTGGCGTCCAAGCTGCTCTTTATCCTGGATGACCTGCTGTGGGTTCTGACCGACTCTCAGCTGAAAGCCGTCATACACTACGCTAAGTCTCTGAGCGAAGCCATGGAGAAATCTGCAAAGCAGAGGAAGAGTATGGAGGTCAGCACACACACACACACACACACACACACACACACACACATCTCTGACAATTCTTGTTTTATTTCCCGGCGTTAAATCCCTTGCGTGGAACGTGTAATCCCTATCACACCTGTTGGTATTTCCGAATTGCGGTGTATTTACTTTTGGAAGTTCCTGAAGCCACACAAATGTTTTCAAGATACAAGTTTTATTTTTCATTTTTTATTTAAATTGTGTTTCAGACGGTCCCTACCTCACCTGGACCCCGACCACCGTGGCCAGAGCCGAACCCAGCTCCCGTAACGACGCCCAACACATTAGCACAGTATTTCGACCTTTATGATGTGAAGGAGTCCTCGTACCACACCTTTATTTCTCGCCTTGACCTGCACATCTGCAACGACAGCTCATTGTCAGAGACAGGTTGGTTACCTCTCAACATGCTTACCTTACCTAATCAATCCTGGTCTCATTTACCTCGCCCCAACACACCTGGCTTTGTTTACCTCGCCCCAACACACCTGGCTTTGTTTACCTCGCCCCAACACACCTGGCTTTGTTTACCTCGCCCCAACACACCTGATCTTGAAAAAATGAACTTTGAACAGTAAACCCAGTAAAGGGACTTCAGTAAATCCCAGAGACCGTCTCTATTTTGTAAGAAAAAATGGCCAGGAGTGTTACGCCGTGCCTATCACGGACTTCCTGTATATTTAAGTTAAACGTTATGGTTCCAGTCAGGGTTCTTGTGATCAATGGTGGTTGGTACTATTGTCTACACTGAAAGTTTCAGCTCGTTTCCTTTGCTCGTTGTTGTTGAAGCGTGATCACTGGAGTCAGGAGTGATACCCTTCTTGTACGAAGTGTACAGTGGTTGAAATCAAGCTGTGAGTCTGGCAGTTTTATTTTTTCGCTTTATACTTTTATTTTGCATTTCACAGGAAATGATGATGGAAATTTTAAGTGCATTTGTGAGTCACTCTGTGATAAAAATCTTTCACTGACATCGAAATTCAGTATCTTCTATTATACGGCTCGTGGGAATGAAGCTGTTTATTACACAAATATTTGTTACATAATTTTGATATTCAAATGAGTTATGAGTTTTTTATATATATATATATAAACAAAATTTAAAAAATGTGGGTCACAAAAAACAGAAATTGAATGTACATGTTTTCTGCAACTAGAAAATGATATTTCGATCCGTTGTGAACAATATCACACAAAATCATTCACTTCATGCAACATTTTATGTTTGACTCCTTTGTCACGCTTTTGCGATATTATTTTTGAGACAGGCCACCTGCGTTAATTACCTGCTTTATCTGTCCCAAATAACAGTCCTATCCAGTCCAGTCCTGAACTGAATAAAAGATGTGTCCCATGGGGCCATGAGAGCCCAGACTTTATAAATGTTTTGACTTTTGATCTTTTTTCTTAAGGGGAACCCCCTATTCCAGGCTCCCAGGGTGCAATGCAGTTGACCTTTCGTAAACTGGGCTTTGATTATTACCCCTTCCACAGACCAGGTGGGTGTACATGGAGGCATTTTTGTAATGTGTTACCTTTTCTTGTTACGTTTATTCTAGTTTAATCGTCTGTATACATTTTTTTCACACGTTCCGTTCGTACGTGTAGGCGATGGCTGTCGACATTGGGAGCGTTACTGCAGTGCTTTGGACTCTCGCACTCAGTGGGCGTCTAAACTGCTGCAGGATTTTCAGAAGAAACTAGAAAGCTCTGGATTTCCCCGACCTCCATCTGAACCTCGTGAGCCTAACACACACACAGTCTCAGGCCAAAAACATACACAGTGAGGGGCAGAACGGAGAAACGTCTCTGAGAACTTGTGTTGTAAGTTTTCGTTGACTGATGAAATGATGTTGAATGTTTTATGTCTGTTAGGAGAAGGAGAACCCGTTACAAACTCGGAGGAAAGTTCGGCTTTAAAGAAACTCCGCTCCAGTTGCATGGTGATCCGTGTGGATGATCTGGACATTCATCAGGTTTTTGTCAACACACACACACACACACACACACACACACACACACACACACACAGAGGTTTCATTTAAAAATGGTACTCAGTAAATAATCAGATGATTTAGGAGTCTGATGGAGCCTTTTTCCCTCTAGGCGTTTGGGTTATGTAGCTCCGCCCCATTCTAGTTTAGTGATCATTTCTCATTATACTAATATGGGATTATGATTCCGGCGAGGTTTTGATAGCGTCCCTGTCCCACATCACCCATGTCTGTAACTATTTATCATCTCCGGCTGAGAGATCCTCAGGTGAAGTTGTCACGGTGACCAGAAACAGAGAAGTGAAAAAGTTTGTGGTGACAGAAGAGATGGAGGGATGATCAACAGAGCGAGAAAAATAGGAAGAGAAAGACAGTGTGGGAGAAAAGACAGAAAATGAGAGAGGGAGTTAATGAAAGAATAATAGTTTTCAACTTTTAGCTTGTTCTCTCTCTCTCTCTCTCTCTCTCTCTCTTTCTCTCTCTGTGCCTGTCTGTCTTTCTCTTTCAGTGTGTGTGTGTGTGTGTGTTGCCCTGCTAGTATACAGCTCTCCTTTATTTTCCCCTAACAGGAAGTGTAGTTTGTCCCTGTTGGGTAGGAGGGAGAACTGGGGGTGTGTTAACTGGAATTAAAAAAAAACAAAAATCTCGTATGTGTGAAAATGTGGTGCGCTCTGTGAGGAAGTACCAGTCTGTCTCTTGTACCACTCTGTGTCACTCTCTCTCTCTCTCTCTCTCTCTCTCTGTCACACACACACACACACACACACACACACACACACTCTCACTTAAATGTTAGGAATTTCCATAGTTCAGAAGAACTCAGGACCTCAGACTGAACAGTGACTCACTGCTGCGAGATGTTCACCTCATCCGTTTGTCCATGTGGTGACACTGATCTCGTTTCTCTGTGTTGTCTCAGGTGTCCACCGGGGGGCGTCACAGCAAGAAAACTCAGTCTCTGTTATCATGTAACCGCAAAGTGCTGAACATGGCGGAGAACATGCCTGCGATCCACCTGCAGTTTACTGAGTATTACTTCCCGCACAGCGCCGGAGGACCTGGTACCCACTGCAATCTCATCTTCATTTCAGTCTCGAGTTTGATTTTACTAAACACAGATTAATGATAACAGAATCCTTAAAAATTAATGCCTTCAATTAAACAAAAGACACATGTTGCGGCTCCCGAGTGGTGCATCGACAAGGTGCGCGACTATCAACCTGGAGATCGCAAGTTCGAATCCGGGTTGATGCCACAGTCATCCGTGACCGGGAGTCCATGGGAGCTAATTGGCCGAGCTCTCACGGGAGGGAGGGATGGCAT
>JBCNYH010000003.1:33742204-33757013 GCA_039654325.1 Tandanus tandanus
GGCAGCATCGCATGTCACGGAGGGGGCATGTGCTTGCTTACGCCCCTCCCTGGTCGGTGGTGGTCGTGTGATGGGAAGGCTAAAAGTTGATGGGTGGAAATTGGAAACGACTAAATTAGGGAGAAAAATGGGGGGGGGATAAATAAATAAAAAATAAATATAAAAAATAAAAAGACACATGTTGCAAGCATCGTCATCCATCTTAGCTGAGAAACTGAGTCTTTCCTAAATCATGCTCAGCACCCGCCACACACTCACCCTGTTAAAATCCTTCAGTATTTGCTGCTGATTGCTATTAAAGCCATGGGACAGCCATACAGGCTATCCAACAGTCCAGCACCACAGTAAACCAACTAACGACGCTGGCAAGGAAAAACTCCCTCAGACCACATGAGGAGGAAACCTTGAGAGGAACCAGACTGCAAGGGGAAACCCATCCTCATTTGGGTGAAACCAGATAAAAATAAAAACCAGGTAGCAGAAATGTCACAGGTTGGTTATCTTATAACTAAAGGGAATTGTAGTCCTAAATCATTCCAGTAAAGGAGTTTATATCACCAGCAGTGAAAAGTCATCTTCACAGGTTCTGAGTGGATATTTAGGTCCATATGGACCCAGAAGGGGCTTCTAAGATCAGAACTCCAACCAGTAGTAACATATCAGGCTGGATCACAGGATTCAGAGAACAGAAGGATCAGGATCACTGGGATCCCAGAAGTAGCATGTGTACCTCAACAAAACCACATAGAGAGAGAGAGAAGGTTTTGGGTACGCTTATAACAGTGTAATGGTTAAAAGAAGAGTTTATTAGTGCTGAGTGCAAGAAGGGACTCCAGCGTGACTGACTATGACATCATAACTATAAAGAGAGAACCAGAAGGAAGACAGACATGAGGGCACCCTGTAACATGAGGCAATTAACCATTCCACTGTCAACACACCTGGCTGAGCAAAATGTTAGCAGCAAATTAGCACTAAAGTAAATAGGCTAAACAACAAATCAGAATCAGAATACTTTATTGATCCCGGAGAAAATTGTGTGAAATTTAGCACCAAAGTTGAATAAAACAACAAATTAGCACTAAAGTAAAGTAAAATGGGACTTTCGTAAAGAGGAGGCTGCATTGCCTTCAGCGTTTCTGCCCTGCGATGGTCTGGCGAACTGTTCAGGGTGTGCTCTGCCCTCGCCCACAGTCGGCTGAGATGGGCGCCAGCCTCCCCGTGACCCTAATAAGTATTAAGTGCTTCAGAAAATGAATGAATGAATAAAGTAAAATGGCTTAACAACAAACTAGCACTAGAGTTAAGATGCTGAACAATAAATTAGCATCAAATATGCTCATATACTGTAGGTTCATTTTATAGTAAATAGTAAACCTGGTTAAGCACCGATTTAAACACAAAAAGTTAATTACAAACTAGCACAAAGATAAACGGGCTGACAAGTCTCTCTCTCTCTCTCTCTGTCTCTCCCTCTCTCTCTTTCTCTCTCTCACTGTCTCTCTCCCCATCACTCTCTTTGTCTAATGCTCTCTCGCTCCCTCACTTGCTCTCTCTCTCTCTCTCTCTCTTTCTCTCCCTCTCTTTCTCTCTCTTTCTCTCTCTCTCCCTCTCTTTCTCTCTCTCTCTCTCTCTCCCTCCCTCCCTCCCTCCCTCTCTTTCTCTTTCTCTCTCTCTCTCCCCCTCTTCCTCTCTTTCTCTCTCTCTCACTGTCTCTCTCCCCATCACTCTCTTTGTCTAATGCTCTCTCGCTCCCTCACTTGCTCTCTCTTTCTCTCCCTCTCTTTATCTCTCTCTTTCTCTCTCTCTCTCCCTCTCTTTCTCTCTCTCTCTCTCTCTCTCCCTCCCTTCCTCTCTTTCTCTTTCTCTCTCTCTCTCTCCCCCTCTCCCTCTCTTTCTCTCTCTCTCTCTGTCTCTCTCTTTCTGTCTATCTCTCCCTCTCTCTCTCTTTCTCTTTCTGTAGTGCCGTGCTCTAATCTGTATGGTCAGCTGAACGGTCTGCAGCTGTGTGTGGATGCTGCGAGTGTGTTGTGGATGTATGTGTTCTGTCGTGGTTTGCTGACCACTCTGGAGCAGGTGAAGGCCTTTTATCACCTGCAGGACAGCAGCAAGAGTGAAGAACACGTGGATGTCCGAGTGGACGCTACGCAGCTGAAGGTGAGGACGTAAATTGCTTCAGACTTGAATCTTGAGCGTATATATAATACATATGTATATTAGCATTCCGTTATGTGTTATTGTGTGTAACGCCGTATCACTGATTGATGTAACTATTTTTTTTAGTTGCTTATTCCTCTGGACTCATCCATCTTGGATCACCCAGATCGTCCACATGCTCTGGGTTTCACTCTCTCTCAGGCGTTTTTAAGCAACACTCATCACTCTCCTCACTCGTCCTTCTCCGACCTCGAGTCCACGTTCTCTTCTTTTTCCACCCAGACGTTTTTCCGACCCTCACCGGGTGCTCCTTTCCCTCGTGACCTGAACACCTTGCACCCTCTTCCCCCAGCATTCCTATCGCCAGATCCCTCACTCTCTCCTTCACGTTCATCAGCACAGGACGTCTGGAATCTGAGCCTGTCCCGAGCAGCGGGGTGTTTTGAGGGCGCGCGACGAGGAGGCAAAGCACCAGCGTTCGTGGAGCCATTCGCCGCGTGTGTTTGGATGTGCCGCCCACAAGCTCTAACGAGGTCGTTAAGTCAGGAGGGCTCATCGACAACTCGAGGAAACGGCGCGGAAACACCGTTTCATCACGACGCTCCATCAGCATCCATTCACTTCCTGGTCCAGTCCATCACTCCGATCCGAATGTGGCTCAGTCATTATCAGTATGTTGCTCTGCTCCGGATGAAGGATTATCTCGCCAGGTTGGCCACCGACCTCAATCGCTTTCCGAGCGCAAAGACTAAAATGCCGGCTCCTCCCACAGTGTGCGTATCGCTCCTCTTGGAGGCGCTGGAGCTCGGCTTGCTTCTTCCACCTATCGTCGGGAAAACAGAAGAAGAAGAAGAAGTGCCCGAGGAAACGGACACGCCAAGCATGACAGACTCTGATCTCTCGCCGTCGCACCCGGACAGCGAGATTGTGGGAAGCACGGAAAAAGCGTTGGAGGGGGAGGAGGAGGAGGAGGATGAGCGTGATGGAGCAGGGGAGGGGTCTGTTGAGGAAGCATGCGAAGCTGTTGAAGAGGGATTGGACGGAGCGAATGATCAGCGAGGCAAATCCCAGGTGGCAACCTCGGATGTTTCACCTGCGCAGTCTTCTTCTACAGCGCATAATCACAACACTTCCACTTCCATGGTCAGCCTGGAGGGGGAGCTGTCCAACGCACTCAGCGTGACCAAAGACGTGACGAAAGACGCCCTCAGCGCTTCTCTGGACCTCACCAAGGGGGCGCTGTCCATCACTAAAGACGCTTTCAGCATCCTGAGCCGCGGCTCCGCCATGAGCAAAATATTCAACACTCAGAGCAAGTAAGAAGTGAGATGGGAAAGTCCATGAGGTCATCCGCCGTGTTCTGGTTTTTAAATGTCCTCTGTAAAATATCCTTTACATCACAGTGGGACTGCTGAGTGTGTATCGGGGTTTAACGTGTATATGGATTGTGTGTGTAGAGAACCAGACGACTCCGCCCTACGTCTGCAACCCCTCAAGCACTCGCTTTCCCAGAATTCCTGCGACAGCATGGCGATGGACACCAGCGCAGCTGACGACGGCCTCTCATTGGACAGCGACACCAGCGAAAACTTCGTCATCCTCACAGACTCGGGTATGACATCATCACCCTGTCAATCATCACTCTTACTATCCAGTATCTCTCACATCACTCATTTAGACAGACCTCTCTCTCTCTCTCTCTCTTTCTCTCTCTTTACTCCCATGTCTCTCTCTGTCTCTACCTGTTTCTCTGTTTATCATGTCGCTTTCTGTACATGTCTCTTGTACCTGTCTGTCTCACTCTCTCTGTCTTTCTCCTTCTTGTATATCTCTGTCTCTCCCTGTAATGTCTTTTTGTGCCTCTCTCTGTCGCTCTCTCTCTCTCTTTCACTGTCTCCTTTTTATACGTGTCACTCTCTTTCTGTCTCTTGTCTTTCTGTCTGTCTCCATCCGTCTCTTTCTGCATGCCTCGGTTTCTCTCTTTGTGTTTTTCTCGCTGTGTCTCTCTATCATCCATCTGTCTGTTGGTCTCCCTCTATCTCAGAGTGCACCCGTCCTAACGGGACTCCCGTCCACTCAGTGCGGACCGACGGAGGATCTTCGGCTGACCTGAGCAGCTCTCTGTCTCCCAGCACTGAGGACGTGTCTCAGGACATGGTAAGATTTAAGTTTTAGGTACTCGTATAACACACACACACACACACACACACACACATTTGCGAGAGAAGTGTGTGTGCAAAAGCAAACCAAAATGGCTCTTCGTGTGTGTTAGGTGTGTGTGTTGCTGCTGTCCGTGCGTGCTGTTCGCTCTCTGATGGAGCTCCACGCGCAGGACGCAGTGGTGGCGATGGAGGTTCAGCGCGTTACGCCGAAGCAGCTGGGAAACCAGCGAGTGATGGACCTGCAAACACTCACACACGGTCAGACGCCATCACATGCTCAGGGAGATGGAGAGATACATGACCCTAAACCCCGCATCACAACAACTCTCCTCTCTCCCCTCTACAGGTGCGCCCTCTCCACCAGCGTCTCCTGTGTCCCGCCCTCCGATGGTGTGCGTGAGGGTGGAGGCGGGGCCAGGGGCGGGGCGCCACAGCTGTTCAGCAGAGAGTGCAGGTTTCGTAGAGGTGCGTGTGTGCGGGTGCGAGGCCGAGCTGCTTACCTCAACAATAAACACATTCGGTCCCTTCATGGAGGATGAGCTGAGCTCGGACGCCCAGCCAATCAGAATCACCGTACACAACACTCGCATCACACTCAAGGTGAGGAGGTGGAGTTGTAGTTTTAAGTGAAGGGAATGATTGTACTGTTGCTTGGCAACAAGGTAACTTGGATGCAGAGAAGTGGAGATGATGTCCTATCACGCTAACTATTCGGGACAGTAATTAGCCAGCATGCTATATTGCCAACAGTATCATATACAGAAAGAGGACTGGGAAGAAAAACAAAGTGTGTGTGCATGTGTGTGTTTTTAGGATGATGGTCCCCGTGTGTATCCCACTGCCCCGCAGTCCGTTCCCGTCTCCTTTCTCCTCGATGGTGTAGTTCTGGAGCGGCTGGACGATGCCATGCTTACAGTCAGACGTGGGTACCCTGTGTGTGTGTGTGTGTGTGTGTGTGTGAGAGAGAGAGAGAGAGAGAGAGAGAGATTTATTGATCTCCGTCTACTTTCCTTTCTCAGCCACTGCCAACCAAACAGGAGAAAATGCCTGCTGTGGACCTGAAAGAGATGACAAGGTACACACACACACACACACACACACACACACACACAGGGAACTATTTGACTAAATGACTCGTGTGTCTTTTGCTGATTCATTAAATGACTCTTTGAACTCTTAGGATTAATGATATCTGTTTGATGAAATTATTTGTTTGTTGTTGATTTCTTGGACTAAATGACTCAAATTTTTCTTTGTCCTTTTTGGCTAAATGACTCTTCCATATGACTCTTCCATATGAGTCTTCCAAATGACTCTTCCATGTGACTCTTCCATATGACTCTTCTATCTGTTTGGATAAATGATTATTTATTGACTCTTTGAACCGTTAAGCTAAATGACTCGTGCGTTGCTTGATGAACCCAAAGTCATTTTTTTCACGGCACACTTTATTTTCACACTTTAATTATTTAGTAGTTTATTTTCATAATGTGTGTATTTTTTTAATCTTTGTTTTCATTTTTGTTTTCAGATCCAGGCCCTCCAGTCGGAGCTTGCCGGCATTCACTCCGCCCTCTCCGCTGCTGTCTCCGACAGAGAACGTCTCTTAGAAGAAGTCCGCAAATACAACCCGTCCTTCACACTATGACCTCACACGCCACTATTGGGTTAAGGTCAGAGGTCATAGATCAAACACAAGAACAAAATCTGTGTGTGTGTGTGTGTGTGTGTGTGTGTGTGTGTGTGTGTGTGTGTGTGTGTTTAAGGAATGAGTGCTACCTTCCGCGTCCTTGTCCCGCTTGACTGACAACCACGTGCCATGAAGAGCTTTACTTCCTGTTAGTGATTATCACAGTGTTATTACTTTTATTTCAGAGTGAGGTTATTATTTTTCTGTTACTCTGTTGTATATAGACTGGGACAGTGTGTGTGTGTGTGTGTGTGTGTGTGTGTGTGTGTGTGTGTGTCACACTGACATACATTCGTTGCATGTGCCAATTAAAAAAAAAGGTACAGAGTATCTCCCAGCCACTGCATGCCTATTTTATTTTATAGTGTATTATTAAATTATATTTTGGTACTGGAAGTGTGTGTGTGTGTGTGTGTGTGTGTGTACTTGTACTTGTACTTGGTAAATAAAGAGGACTGGACTACATTTTTAACCAGCAAAGTGAGGACATTTTTGGTTGGTCTTCACTTCTTCAGGCTGTTTGAGGGTTAAGATTTGGTTTTAGGGTTCAGGTTTGGGTTTGGGTCAAGGTGGGCGTTAGGCATTTAGTTGTGATGGTGAAGGTTAGAGTACGGGGCTAGGGGATGCATGAGGTCAGTGAATGACCATACAAAGATAGAGGTACAAGAGTCTGTGTGTGTGTGCGCGCGTGTGTGTGTGTGTGTGTGTGTGTGTGTGTGTGAGAGAGAGAGAGAGAGAGAGAGAGATTAGCACTGTGTTCTGAGTTTTTATTTATTTATTTTTTTTTCTTGATTTGCACCAATCTGTCTGCGACACGTGAGGTGTGGATGTGGCCGAGGTTCCCTCCTCTGTTCGGGTTTCAGTCTGGTTGTGTGTTTTACACGTTCCGTGGCTCATTACGTTATTAATTTCAGTGCTAGGATTCAGGTGGACGGTTGGATCAGATAATGTTGTGTAAATATGTTTACCTGAAGCAAATCATTGTTGAAGTATATACTCCACAGGAACACAAGAAAAGCAACTTAAAACAAGATGTTTTTTTTTTTTTGCTTTTTGAGAGAGTGCCAGTGGTCACGCACGCTCCATTAAGGCACCTTTAGAAATTCATTCAAAGTTGAGGAACATGAAGGCCTCTGCACTACTGTGTAGTGTTTTTCATATTTTTCAGTAACCGTGACAACCCGTGAGTTTTTGTCCGCCGCGTTGACTCAAGCATGATTTTGACTTTGTGAGGTGGATGATGGTTATTATTATTCATTCAAGAGATTTTCTTGTTTCTGATTGGTGGGAAGCCGTGAGATAATATGGGATAACTGAGTTATTGCACTGTTGCCATCAGATAAGTTGAATGATTGTTGCACCACTGGCACGCATAACATAGTAATGTGATGTTTTAAATTAATGATAGAACATTGAAAGGATTCAGCTTTCATTTGGCTCAGGGTGTACTCTGCCCTCGCCCAGAGTCGGCTGAGATGGGCGCCAGCCTCCCCGTGACCCTAATTAGGATTAAGCACTTCAGAAAACGAATTAATAAATGAGCTTTCATATGATATGGAGAATTATTCTATTACCCCTTGACCAAATAATTCTCTGTCTTACTTCGCCTCATTCAATAACTGCTTATTATCCAGAGCTAATGAACCAATCAGACTGTGCCGTTCCCGTGTAGTATGTACTACATTCTGATATTATACAGCAGGTCCAATAGATTCAGGGTTCATTTTCATTTAATCATAATTATATTAAATCTCTTAAAAGACGAATGTCGGATCTATATGAAGGTGACCTTCGATCACTTGATGTTACTGAATCATTTCAGGAATATTGTAGTGACGGGAATTGCAGCTCTTTACAGGACCTGTAGTTTGCTCAACGTAAAAAAAAAAGAAGCTAATCGTGTCATGAACAGTACGAGCTGTGTTAAAGATGAACATCAGTGCTGATTCACGAAAGGGAGGCCATTTAAAATCAGAGTCACAGTGTGGAAGGGTACGTTCTGAACGCACTGACACCATAAAATATACAGAAAACCCCTGCTGCGGTTGAAGAGAAGGGGAATTAGGATCTAATCTGGAAATAACATGAAGGAAGAGTGAGATAGTGTAAGTGCAACCCCCCCCCACCCCGACCCGACCCCCATTGTAAAACTCCAAAATGAAAGTCGACACTGTTTGAGGTTTTTTTTTTTTTTGTATGTCCATGACTCATCAGGTTTCGTTAACATTTTGACCGAAGCTGAGTTTGTGGTTCTGAGTTTATTGCTCTATTTTGCCCCCTAGTGGATAACCTTTTTACAGCTCTGCTCTTTACTGAGGCGAAAAACCTTCCGTGTTCTGCCAATTTAAAGTTTTATTTATTATATTTATTATATTGTAACATTTACAGTCAAACTTCCAGAAAGTGGTGCAGGTAACATCCTGAAAAATCTTTAAATGTCTTTTTTTTTTTTTTTTTTTTAAATAAAATAAAACATGTAACAGGAAAAAGGTTCTCTGCCTCTCGGCCCACGTCAGCTATGATTGGTTAACCGGATAATGAATGAATGAATGAATGCACATGCGAAAGGTGGATCTGGATCACTCGCATGAGATGCTTGTGGATGTAAAAGCGACATGTTTTGTGTAACAGTTAATTTGTGTAAAAGTTAAAACGAGTCTAGAACGAGCCGAGACAGAAGCGAGAGTCTTGATGCGGGTCAAGGATCGACAGCAAGACCGTAAGGCTTCATGTACGACGACCGAATACTCCGTATGCATTTAATTATAGTCAAACGGTATCTGGATGACCTACTAATCAACCATGAAACCAGTGTCTGATGGGATTCATCATAAAAACTGAAAACGGTTGTATTAACCTGGCACTTTGTAATAATTGTCTAATTGTCAACACGATCAAAAAAAGAAGCCACGCCCTCCTGGAAAGCAAGGTAGTACCGCAGCTTTTAGGTATAAGGATAGAAGTGCACAGAACACCTACAGGGTAATGCTGGCTTTAGCTAATTCAGTAAAAATCCAGGTGAAAGGACAGGTACGGTGGCGGCGGCAGATCTCAGTTGTGCTTCCTTATTTGCTTGTATACTCCTAGGACGTACTACTACAGGGAGTCAGGCGAGAAAACATCAGGAGACCCGACCCGATTCATACAGTCCTTGATACAAACGCTGTCATCGCAGCTGCTTGACCGCCTTACCGAACAGGTGCACTCACTTTTCATCAACGCATTCAGAGTCATGTTACAGTCTGAACCTGGACACTGAACACATCCTTAAACACATTTCCCTTATTTAATTACTGATAATGGCTAAGCTGTTTAAAAAAAAAATCCACATACTCAAAAAGAAGAGCACTCAAGAGTGCAAACCTCTACCAAGCCCATCAACCATTCATTTTCTAAGCCGCTTAATCCTAATTAGGGTCCTGGGGAGGCTGGCGCCCATCTCAGCCCACTCAGCTGACACCCTGAACAGTTCGCCAGGCCATCGCAGAGCTAACACCTACACAACCATTCACACTCACTCTCACACCTATAGGGGCGATTTGGAACCGCCAAATAGAACACTGTGCATGTTTTTGGACTGTAGGAGGAAACCGGAGTACCCGGAGGAAACCCACACAAGCACCGAGAGAACATGCAAACTCCACACAGAAACGCCGCGAGCCCCTGAATCGAACCCGGGACCTTCTTGCTGCGAGGCGGACGTGCTAACCACTGCGCCACCGTGCCGCCGCAATCGGTCATATGAACCAAAATGTTTAAATAAAGAAATCGATCATCGTGTCTTACAATGTTAAAGAATCCCTTAAAAAATTCCCGGATCCAGAAATTGATCCGGATCATCTCCGATAACCTGATGGAGTCTTCCTTATCCAAATCCCGCCTCTCATAGACATTTCATGAGCATCTGTATATAACTTCTTGTGCGTGAAAACAATGGAGGGTGAAATAATAACCTCCTGGTAGCGGAGGTAGGAAAGTGTCAGTCTTAGCTACGTGATGACGCTAATGTTCGAATGGTTTTGTTTGATTAGAGCGTCAAGTGTGTGAAATGTGTAGCATTTTTGTAAGCATTTACGAATGTAAATGGTCTTCCACTTGAGTGTGTGTGTGTATGGGGGGGTGTAAAGGGTTGAGGGGGGTCCTATTGTGTATACTGTATACAGTGAGAGGAAACCTACTCTTTTTGTCTTTCTTCCCCGTATTCGGTTTTATGCATGATCATACTCGATATTTTACACAAGTGCAATACTGTGTACATATCAGTGTGGATATCAGTGTCATGGCTTTACTGAAGATACATGGTGTTAGATTGGGACGCAGCCCAGGGTCCTGTAGTTTGTACGGATTTGCAATGTATTTTTTTTATTATTATTTTCTTTTCTTTTTTTTTTTTACATTTGTAGTAGTTGTAGTTATTTTGTGTGTGTGTGTGTGTGTGCATGATCAATGTCTTGAAATGTTCACTTTAAAAACATGTTCCACTTTAAGATCAATCACTTGCTAAACACTCATCATTATCAGACCTGCTGTCTCTGTGGCCTCGTCCCAAACAAATGCAGCACGCACGCTATACCGACCCACCTCGTTTCCTCGCTTGAGTTTCTGTACTGAAAGCCACTCCATCCATGATCGGCTTTGTGGCTTCGTCCCAGATGACTGTCGTGCTCACTTCACCTGTTTTTGGCGAATTGTTTGTTTGGACTCAGCGTGTGCTGATGTATACTGTTCATGTTATGGTTAAAAACAAAGCTGTCGTTATGCTGCGGAATGTGAGTGATTTTATTAAGGGTGCTATCTACCCAGGCAGCCTCCTTCTAAATGGAGTGCTGGCAAGGTTTATTATTAGATATCCAGGATACAGCGCAGCCTGTGCTGCAATTTATAGTAATTTATTCAGCAAAGGTGAGGTGGATATCACTAAGTAGCTATTCAGAGATATCCACCCAGCCTGAGGTGAATAATTGTTTTAGTATGTACAACACAGGAACATAAGAAAAGCAAACTGAAACTAGACTTTTAAACCATGACATCCGCTCTATTACATCATCTTCAGGTGGGGGGGCATTTAAAAACGTGCGGCCAAACTGCGTAACTTTCTTCGAATTTTTTTGTGACGACATTTTGTTAAATTTCCAGGTTTTCAGAATTAGTGACTGTCACAAACGTTGAAAATTTTGTCTGCCGTTCTGATTCAAGCGACATCCCGAGCTTACGGGGTAAGGTAGCCTGTTGTGCTTTTTACACCCTATCCGCGGTTTTCGTAGCGTGAAACGACTAGGAGTTCAACTCCCTGTGGATGGGACACGCAAGTTAGCGCAGGTTGCCTTCCCAATATTTTTTACTGGTACCTATTTGTACTGCTGGGTGGACAGAGGAACGGTTGAGGTTGAGACATTGCCCAGGGGGCTTGGCACAGTGGAGCGCTAACGGGGATTCAAACTCACAACCTCTCGATCATAAGCCCAGCACCCTAACCACTACGCCACCAGCTCCTACGAGCTATACACTACACAAGAACAGCGTGATCTGATTGGTCTGCTATCTAGGGGTTAATACAGATTATTCCGAGTGGATAATGCTTTAATCAAAACGATGGCCGCTCACAACTAGCTGGTCATGGTCACTTGCAGCAGGTGGCATCATCATCATCACGCTTTAGAATGTAAAATGTAACGCGGCGTTATGGAGCACGAACTATTTAAGTTTTCATGTTACGTATACAGAAATTTTAAATGGGTTTAAGAAGACGGCATTACACAGTGCTTATGTGGAGATCACCTGACCTGCCTCTGTCATGGTTAAAATATAAGATAGAAAGGGCGGCAAAGTAAAGTGGTTTGCACATCCGCCTCATGGCAAGTCCTTGGTTCGGGTCCCGGGCTCGGCGAGGGTGTTTCTGTGTGAAGTTTGCATGGGTTTCCTCCAGGTACTCCGGTTTCCTCCCACAGTCCAAAGACTCACAGTCCAAAGGCTGTTCCAAAGGCTGTTCCAGATCGTCCCTAGGTGTGAAGGTGAATGGTTGTGTGTGTGTTGGCCTGGGATGGTCTGGCAAGCTGTCCAGGGTGTACCCCGCCCTCCCCAGAGTCGGCTGAGATGGGCACCAGCCTCCCCGCGACCCTAATGAGGATTAAGCGGCTCTGCAGAGAAGTGAGAATAATCTTGCTTTAGTTTGCTTTTTATGTTCCCATGTAGTATTTACTAAACTGCAGTGTAGCGAAGTGTAAAACCAATTCTTTTTTTGCTCTTTGTCTAGTTAGACTCTTAGATTTGGGGTGTTGCCTGGTCTGGGTAGATTTAACATACAAACCGGTGCTTTCTTTTAATGTTTCATGATTATATTTTCAAGATTCAAATCCTGTAATGGTGTAGTTAAAAAAATAAAAATACAGACAGTGTGTTCCTGTATTATATTTGTAGCGAACCCTGCTGGTAACATCACGCTGTAATAATAAGTGAAAATAATAGTCATCTAAATACTGTAATTGACCAATCAGAATCAAGTATTCAAATGAGCTGTGTGATCATTTTAAATCAGCCGGTTGAGTCGGACTTCAGCGGCCACTTCTGGGGCCAAACTCTGCTTCGGGCGTTGCTGACTAATTAGTCCTTTAGTGACTTGCCAAAAAAAGCCGTATTGATCGTCTCAAACGTGACACGCTGCTGTAGCTCACATCACAGTTGCTGTTATACGGGATTATAAAGCAGGTTTACACCTTATTTTCTCGATGTAGCAACTGACTTGCCTTTGTAGCTCAACACTGATCTAGCCAATCACTGCTCACCATTGTTTGCCCCGCCCTCTCGGGGTTTTTTTTTTTTTTCCCTTCGTTTTTTCTTTTTGGAACCATTACATTTTATAATTATTAATATTTAGTAAACCGTTTTGTTGGACTTGCGTTCTTTCTGTTCATCGGTCCATATTTACAGCGACCAATCAAAAGAGTGGTGACATCAGCCACTGTCCCGGCTTTATCAAATTCTTAAAATTGAACGTGACAATGGAGTGAAAGCTGACGAGCCTGTTTTTGCTCACAGATCACGTCCACGTGGGCTGGTTTCACACTCGCACAACCATGGTCACACAATGGTTCTACGCTCGGCTTTTTGATACTAAGGTGACGTCACTCGACCGCGGGAAAAACAGGCCATTATGTCACAAACTAACAGGTGGATAGATAAGATAAAGTCGATGATGTCATAATATCTTTAACATGAAACCATATTGAAATGTAATTAATTAGTGTTTTATTCATCTTAAAACTGAAACTTGCTCACTGAGCTTGATGTGTGTGTGTGACTCATGGAAATGCAGTATTGTTATTGTAAGTCGTGATGTCACCAGCAGGAATCTGATCTGTATATTTCTTTAGTTAGTTATAATTTCGAGCACTTTATAAAGACATTTGGGACTCGCACTTCCCCTTTCAAGCTTTTCCCGCACTGTTGACGGGCACCAACATTATAATATATAAAAAACCCTTTTGTTTCTGAGAACAGAAGATGAAGTTAAAAGTTGAAGTTTAACTCATTGGAGTCAGATGTGTATTTTTCACCCTACTTTAACTTTCAGGGTTCTGATAGACGCGTATTAGTAACAGGATTATTTTCACAGCCTCCGCGTAAACACGGCTACGAGTAATATCTGAACATTACGGCTAATAGGGACACGACCCAGAGACATCAGGTGTGTTTGAGTTCTTATTAATACACTACAGCTCATCACGTGCACACACTCACCACATGTCTGATCTTAGACCAGTGTTCACATCCTCATTTTATATTTATAGTGTCATTGAGTATTTAATTATTAAACGGGGAAATTTTTGGTTCTGTGAACCAGGACTGTATGTGGAGAATAAAATAAAATGAAATGAATAAAACTTGATTAAAAGATCAGAAACTTTTGTCTTTCCTTTGTATTTGCTCTACACTCATATTATTCATGTTTCCAGCAATAACCTGCTGATTGTTTCCGCTCACAACATGTTCAAGCAACATAAGAACCACAACGGAGCAGCGAGGGTTTGTCTTTTCAGTGTGACATGTTTGCTTCATGTCTCGAATAAAATAATCAGTACAGTGTTATAGCGGAGCCCCAGAGGCATGGACGATGACTTGGATGGTTGTTGTCCATGCCTCTGCAGGAAATCCAATAAGGCTGCTGTGTCACCAAAAAAAAGATTTATTATTAATAAAGAAACTGAAACCCCAAAAATAGAGGCTCAGAGACCACTGCTCAGACTCGCACAGAATAAACGACACAGTCTAATTCAGAGCAGGAAGGTCCTGGGCTCGTTTCTGTGTGGAGTTTGCATGCTCTCCCCGTGCTTGCTTGGGTTTCTTCGGAGTACTCCGGTTTCCTCCCACAGTCCAAAAACATGCACAGTAGGCTGATTGGCTGTTTCAAATCGCCCCTAGGTGTGAGTGTGAGAGTGAATGGTTGTGTGTGTGTTGCCCTGCGATGGCCTGGCGAGCTGTTCAGGGCGTACCCCGCCCTCACCCAGAGTCGGCTGAGATGGGCACCAGCCTCCCCGCGACCCTAGTTAGTAATAAGCAGCTTAGAAAATGAATGAATGAATAAGTTCCACAATCTAAGCAGTTATTATTTAAGAGTTCTTGTCACCAGCATGTCTTGGGTGAGATTTCATGGTAGAAGCTTAAAATGCGGGCTCCCGAGTGGCGCATCGACAAGGTGCACGACTATCAACCCGGAGATCGCAAGATCGAATCCGGATTGATGCCACAGCCATCCATGACCGGGAGTCCATGGGAGCTAATTGGCCGAGCTCTCACGGGAGGG
>JBCNYH010000003.1:33757791-33771029 GCA_039654325.1 Tandanus tandanus
GGCGGATAGCGCTTTCCCTCCGAGTGTGTTAGGCCGCCCCCAAATACGCATGCGCAGCAGTTCGAAAAAAGGCGTGCGGCAGCATCGCACGTCACGGAGGGGGCATGTGCTTGCTTACGCCCCTCCCTGGTTGGAGGCAATACTTGACAGGTGGGAATTGGATGCGACTAAATTAGGGAGAAAAATGGGGGAAAAAATCCAAAAAAAAAGCTTAAAATGCATCAGTGGAAGAGAGAGAAGACATTTTACAAACACGTCCACTGTTTATTAAAACTAAAATAACAAATGGATTCAAGAGTAAACGGTATTTACAGTGAAAGTAACACGGAATTCAGTCAAACTTCAAAATCGGATGTTCCAACACTGTATTCCACACTCTGTCCACTTCTTCTGATCAAGTCCCTTGATTTAGTTTAAAGAGCTGTTCCATTCATCTACAGCTATGCTAGATCAGCACTAACTCTCAGAGGCTCTTCTGGCTAAAAAAAAACTAGCATGCTAGCGTGATGTGACTCCAGGGTCAGGTGAAGGAACAGAGACAAGGGCACAGAGGAAACAGTGCGGGGAAACTGTTACACACTCTCATAATTTCTATTTACAACACACACAGGAAGGGGAGGGCATGACCTCGGTTTTGGGTATGAAAACATTCCCCTATACCCTATTTGTGACCTTATGACCTCCAGTATTGTCATGAAGTGGTATCCAACATTACAGATGGCATCTTTAATATTTTGTAGTTTTCCAGAGGCTTTTAATAATCCGAATCAAATTTAAAGATCTCTTAGAAAAGCCATGATTTGTAATATTTCCATGGAGTCGATCGCACTCGCTGTTTCTGTTTATGGTTTTCTGGCCCTGAATTAAAGTCAGTCCCAGTTAGAAACGGTGCTCAACTCTACATCCAGTCTTTAAGAAATAAAAATAAATCACCAGAGCTACTCAGGAAGACTGAGCGCCTTCATAGCGGTTCACTTCCCAGCCAGAAGACGGCTCCAAACATTACAAATGGCTCCTTTAATATTTTGAAGAATCAGTGTAGCTATGTGTGCGTATGTGTTTAGTGGAAGATGATGCGTTTGTGTTTCGTGTTAGGGATCTGGTCCCGGCTCTTCAGCCTCCTCACCGCCTCCCTCATGTGTTTGGGTTGCAGAGGAGGAGTGTCTCCCCACTTCTCACATACATCTAGAGCTACACACACACACACACACACACACACACACACGCGGTGTAACAGGAGCACACACAACAATAATTATATTTCATCTCCTATCTGTTAAACAATGCTTACCTTCTTCAACAATCTCGCCGACAAACACTTTGGAGATGCCGGACATGGCGATGACGACGTTCTGAGACACCGATGATCCAGTGATTGACTGAATAAGCTGAATTAATGAGAAAGTTCATCAGTAATGAAGGTTCTAACCGTTTTATGTTTACATCCCGGCTACATAAATGTAAACTAGCACTGGCGGCTTCTGAGAAGGTAAACAGTGTTTTCTTACTCGTTTAATGGCTGCTTTAGGGAAAGCCGAGCGTCTGTACATCTCATATCGGTTCAGCTGCTCCTCTGAGAACGATGACACCAACACTCTGCATGACAAAAACAAACACCGTTACCAGATATCCAAGTGAAATAATACCTTTTAATATATGGAAATGACAGTACATGCAATCTGATCGCACTCCGCGCGGGCAATAAATCGCATATAGACCGGTGTGTATCGCTCGGCAAGTTAGCCGGTAGTTAGCAGCACTGTTGGCGGTCATCTTTAGCAACTTTCACAGGAAAGAAAACAAGCTGAAAGCTACCTGTCACGAATGCATGTGTTGACAGAATACATACATTAGATGAGGAATTTATTGTGGACTGGCAACCCAAACTGAAACAAGTTATATACACACAAACTCAGAGCACTAACCAACCACTCATTTGCTGAACTGCTTACTCCTATTAGGGTCGCAGGGAGGTTGGAGCCTATCTCAGCCATCACTGGACGAAGGCAGGATACACCCTGAACAGCTCCGACAAAATAATGTCCGGCGCCGGATTTTGTATGGGAAATCCGAAATCCGGGAAATAGGGGTACAGAAAATTCTAAAGGGTTCACAAACTTTCGAGCACCAGTGTCGACTGTTGGTATAAATAATATAATGTTTATAAAAGTCTGCTTGATTTAAGTCCTGGGTTTCTCCTGTGAAGACAAGGTTGTTAAAAAGAATAAACGAACATGAAGACCAGAGGGACGTCTACAGGAGAAATGGAAGCCGTTTCTTAAGACAACACCGCCAAGCTCAACTCCCAGATTTCTCTTACAGTAGCCATTTTTGCCTGTGGACCAACATGGATGGGATTTAATTTTCACTGGGTCATTTCCTATTTATAGAAGGTGAATAATCTGAACTGGGCTGATGACCACAAACTCTTTACAAAGTCACACAAACTTCTCGGTGTCCCAGCTAAGAAAGACTCACTGCATCTTCTGAATCTCATCCTCATCCACTTTATGTTTTTTCTCCTTCTTCTTCTCCGGCTCCACTTTCAGTTTTTTAGCAGGATGATCACTCGAGTGTCCTTCGTCGTCATCGCCTCCTCCCACCATGTCCTTTGCCATGCCCTACAGAGGGAGGGGTAAACGGTTTAGGGAATGAAATAAATATTCTTACATTGTTCTTCTGTCAGTGTGTAGTCATCGTGTTTGGACCTTTTGTGTACAGGGTCACATCTCACCACATTAAGATCCTTTTTCATGGTGGTCTCTGGTTTCCTCGTCGTCTCCAGAGCCGGGTTTCCTCCGCTCGAACCCTCACCTGCACGTTTATCCTGGTGAACGTTCCCTGCGGTCATGATGTCACTTCCTGGGTCATTTTTTACACGTGCCGGATCAGCCATGACTCACACCGGCTACATGACGCATTACAAAAAGAGCATGAATTATAAATACGCACAAACTATTACAAAAAATACACAGAAATAATTCTGCTTCAGTCGGAGAAACCCTTCACATTGGGATATTTCGATGATTTCTTTTTGTATAGAGTTCAGAAAACATCTCGGGTTTCCTCCAAAAGTGAAAAGGGAAGGAAAGTGAGAAATGCCAAACTTCAATCTACGTTTATACAAAACTTTTATAGAGTCGTCAGTCTATTTTTTTCTTCAAAATTAAGCTCAACTTGAGTGGGTTTCTCTGGGTTCTCTGGTTTCCTCCCACTGTCCAAAAGACATGCACATTAGGCTAACTGGCTGTTTCAATTTGCCCCTAAGTGAGAGTGTGTGTTGGCCCTGCGATGGTCTGGCGAGCTGTTCGGCGTGTACCCCAGCGTTGAGGTCTCCGTGACCCTAATAGGATCAAACAGTTTGTAAAATGACTGAATGAGTGAAACACGACTGGTTTTCCCAAACCATCCCAGCACAGTCCCCCTCATATAGTATTACACTTAACAGTAAAACAATGTGCTTTTTGCACCCTATGCAACATACTATAGTCATTAAAACTATTTGGAACTATTCAGCACCATTAACCAAACAACACAGCAGTGTTTCTCAGTCCTGCTACAAGTTAATTACACATTTTTTGATCAGGATGGATCCCAGTCAGGCCTGAGAAACAAAGCACACCTCGCCTCGCTCACTCCCTGTGTAAGCAGATGGCCTACTTTTTCTCTCACAAGCATCTATACAGAGTTATTCATTATTCAGCCTCATTTCAATCTCATTCATCTACCAGTCTACAAAAAACCCTAACATTAACCCCACTGGTTAAACAAGCAACAGCTCTCCTAACGCTAATAGTGTTTGTGTAAACACGTCACATGCGGTGTGTTTTCTGAATGTTTCCTTCTTTACCGTTCAAAATAGATATAAAAAACAATCCAGCGTTTCGCAAAAACAAAGCCACAGCCTTAATAATCTATACTTTAAAAAAATATATTTATAATTAATTAAATATACGTAAATATGCCCGAATGCCTGGCACTCGCAGACTAATGCTAACCGGAAAACAATCAACTTCCGGTTATGGAATGTAACAAAATAAAAGTCCTAATTTTAAAATAAAAGTCTAAAAAATATGTAGCTTTATAGGACGGGACTGTGATTAAGCCCAAATATTATTATGTATTATGTTTCTATTATATTACAACATTTTTAATTGTCGTGGTCATTTTACAGAGATTACACCTAAAACTATCATCTCATTATCTTAAATCATTTTTAAATAAACCAGCTGTTTTATCCTGGTCATGTATGGAATCCCCCCAACCCTAATATTTAAAAAAGTGAGGTCTTACAAGATAAAGAGTAGTATTTATTTAGTTATTTATTTATTTCACGTTCAGATTTTGCAGTGTTTTCCCTATGGGAGGCTGTGATTTCATTCATTAATGCCTGAAAATGTTAAGGAAAAATCTCCATACTCATTCTACTCATATCCAATTAATTCTCCAAGATTTTAATTGAAATTTAGGATTGGTGAATACATTTATTTCTATCAGTATGATAATTTTTGTTACCATATCCGCCTCACAGTGAGAAGGTCCTGGGTTCCAGTCCTGAGCTTTGCGAGGGCGTTTCTGTGCGGATTTTGCAAGTTCTTCCCGTGCTTGTATCAGGTTCGTCTGGGTAATCTAGTTTTTCCTTCCACAGTCCAAAGACATGCACATGAGGCTAATTGGCTGTTCCAAATTGCCCTTAGGTGTGAGTGTGAATGGTTTTGTGTGTGTGTGTGTGTGTGTGTGTGTGTGTTTGTGTGTGTGTTTTGGTCCGGCAGTGGACTGGCAAGCTGTTCAGGGCACACCCCACTTTTGCCCAGAGTTGGTTGAGATAGGCTCCAGTCTCCCCGCAACCCTATTAGGATAAGGCAGTTTGGCTGGGGTAAATAGACGTACCTGGAGGAAACCTTCGCATGCACAGGTAACCACACACAAATGCCCTCGCCGTGCCCAGGACTATAACCTAGGACGTTCTTGCTGAGAGGCAAACATCACTACACCACCATCCTCACCTACACCACCAAGCTCCCTGTCATAATTTAAAAAGTTATAACATGTTGAGTGTTTTTTGCTTCTGTTCCCATGTAGTAGATAATAAAACAATTATTCACCTCACCTCAATCATTAATCAATTTAAACATCCCTAAAACATTTCCATTTGAGCCCTTTAGACATATGTGTTATACAGTTAGACAGAAAATAAGGGACCTATAGCTCTACTGGACTTCTACTGGATATAGTGTCCACTAGAGGCCATAGTTATTTACCAAATGTAGTTGCACCAATAGTTAGATGTAAATGATTCAGCTTTTAATGATTCACTTGATTCAAGTGTCCTAAATGAGGGTATGAAATAAAGATTTTCACATCCTTTATAGTGTGCTGTATATAATTAGGATCTGGATCTGTGTTTCTTTATACTCAAGCACTACACAAACCTATAAACTCAGTATAGAGTACATTATATTGGCACTTTCAGGCCATTTGAGATTTAGGTCCTTCATCCCCTCTATACAGGGCGGCACAGTGGTATAGCGGTTATCATACCCGCCTCTCAGCAAGAAGGTCCTGGGATCGATTCTCTGGCTCGGTGAGTGTGTTTCCACGTGGAGTTTGCATGTTCTCCCTGCGCTTGCATGGGTTTTCTCTGGGTACTTTAGTTTCCTCCCACAGTCCAAAGACATGCACATTAGGGTAAATGGCTGTTCCAAATTGTGTGTGAATGGTTGTGTGTTGGCCCTGTGATGGATTCAGGGTGTACCCGCCTTCGCCCAGAGTTGACTGAGATCGGCTCCAACCTCCCCGCAACCCAAGTAGGATTTAGTGGTTTGGCAAACAAATGAATGAATGAATCCCCTCTATGAGGTACAAATGATTGCATTCTGCACCCTATATAATGCAGTATATTTTTAGTAGAGAGATTCAATTTTGGGATTTAATTTTTTCCTGAATCAGTGTATTTGTGTCGTAGATGCCCGATAGGGATTCACTCACACATTAGGACTTCTAAGAGGTGTTACAACCTCAAGGTACACACTGTAGGTACAATAAAGAACATTCACGTTACAACTGCTAAATCTATAAACAACTGTTTATGTGTTCAGTAGAAAGCATTCTGGATTCAGCTCCCAAATCCGTATACAAGTGCACTTCATTCACATTTGAAATAAAGGTTTTACACCCTGTGTAGGGCACTAAATATCCAATATAGGTTATTTAGGCTACAGCTCCTAAATGTCTATGAAAGTGTACTATACAGTAAAGCATATGGCATATTATGGCCTACATCTTCTGTAGTGCACTTTGTTTCATGCGGAGCCATTCAGGACACAGCTCCCAAATCCATTTACAAGAGCACCTCATTAGGGAATGAAATTAGGGCTTTTAACCCCTACATAGTCACTACGTAACCAATATGAGGCATTCAGGATTTATCTGCAAAATCCACAGAGAAGTGCACTGGATTATGGTGTGAAATTGGGTTTTTTATAACCTACTTCACTGTATGACCATTTTGGAGCAATTTAGGATACAGCCCTGAAATTCCTACTCTGTATCAGGGAACATGGACTACCCAATGAAGTGCACTAGATGTCCCAATAAGAGAAATTTGGGATTCATTCCTTTATTCCGTACATAGGTGCACTTTGTACTGTGAGACAGGATTAGTCCTGGACCCTTTGTAGTGCACTGTGTGTCCTGTAGGGAACTGTTTGGGAGGCAGCCTACAGGATGGGAGCAGACGCCAGGAAGTGACGCGTCAGAGCCGGACAGAGGAAGTGTGTGTGTGTGTGTGTGAGAGAGAGAGAGAGAGAAAGAGAGAGAGAGGTGCTTGGACGGAGGAAAGTTTTCCGCCCCCCTGGATCGGACAGGACTGCATCGGGAATACGGTGAGAATTACCGAGAGCTTTGTTTCCGGTGTGCCGTGGTGTGGACGCGTGAATGCGCGTTCCGGGGCGGCGGGGGCGGCGGTGGTGGCGGCGCGAGACGGATCTTCTCTCTGCCCGGTTTGGTGTGTTTCTGCTCGCCTGACATGGGGAAGGAGCAAGAGCTGCTGGAGGCAGCGCGCACCGGGAATGTAGCCGCCGTGGAGAAGCTGCTGAGCGGGAAGAGAGCGACGTCCGGCGGCGGTGGAGGAGGAGGTGGAGGATCTGGTGGTGGTGGTGGTGGTGGTGGAGGAGGAGGAGGAGGAGGTGGAGGAGGCGCGGGACACGGCTCCAGCGCTCACGCGCTCTCCAGTTTCCTCAGGTAGGACAGGCGATTAGCATGAAAGCTAATATGAGGGAGCGGCTAATCTCTGCTAGCTTCTCTCTTTTTAATAGATTTCTGTGGATTTGTTTACTTGGACATCAGATTTACATCTTTAAGTATATTTAAGCTGAAAGATTAGCCGACACTGGCTGCTATTTTTGTAGTTTTGTATCTTATAAACATTAAATCTCGACATGTTTTTGTTCCTTTATGGATCAGGGAGTCAGAATTCCTCAAAGTTTTTGCCTGAACTTCCGATACCGTTTAATATCGCGATATTTGAGGCACGGGATTTAGATTTGAATATGCAAATTAGCTGCTAATGATGCAGCCATGTTTAATAAAATAACTAATATTACTTCTTTATTAATGTTTTCAGATATAATTTAGACATACCAGAGCAAAATAATATAGCTATACAGTTACAGTTTCGTTAGCTGTTATCCCACGGCAGTGTTCTCGAATCTGATTGGTCGGAAGAAGGCGTATGTTTTTTTTAATAGTTTTAGCTACAAATAAAAAATGCAGGTTTAAATTAATGCACCGGACCTCATTCACATAGACTCGATATTTAAAAAAAAAGTGTGGTTATTTAACAAAGAATAAACATATAATCACTAATATAATGTGGACTAGTAAGTGGATTCCCGACTCGGGCCGGGTTCGGAACGTCGGACAGATATATAGAAAAATGATGCTCGGGTTCGGGTCGGACTCGGTCGCATCAGCACCATAAGGCATTGAACGTTTTTAAATTTAAAACAGCTTATTATGTATGTAGCCAGGGGGCCTGTTTCACTTGATGATTTTAACTGGGTCGGGCTCAGGTCGGGCTCGGAGATAAATATCTTAATGCCTGTCGGGCCCGGTCCGAACTCTAATGTGAACATTTATGTGACATTTGTGGAAGGAGTCTACAGTGTCAGCTCTTTGTAATTGTGGAAGGGTAAAAGTTATCCTTTACAAGAAGGACATGGGGACAGCGAAGGGTCACCCCCCCCCCCCCCCAACCAGCTTTCTAGTTTCTCAGTAACATGACTAAGTATTTTTATTTTATTTTTTATTTAAAGAACAACAGAAATAACCTGATTTATATCCGTTATATTATAATAGGAACTAACTTGTTTCATGGAAGTTCCTTGATGGTAAATGCTATAAATACTATATGCTGTAAATGCTATAAATGAATAAAAAGAGCAACATGGTCTGTTTTAGTTAATAAAAATCAATTGTAATTATTGGTAAGTTTCTGTTTGGTTAGCAGAATAACACATGTCAGTGTGGGTTGCCAGGCCACAATAAACTCCTCATCTCGGGTATGTATCCCGTCTCCGCTGCATTCAGGACAGACAGCTTTCGGATTGTTTTCCTTCTTGTGGAAACTGATAAAGATCACAGTGCTGTTAGCTAATGGCTGATTTGCAAGGCAGCACGCACTGGTCCATACTCGATTTATTGCCCATGCATAGACCAATCATATTGCGCGTATTGGAATTGCCGTATAATAAATATCGATATTGTTCAATACCAATTAGCCTTAATTGAAACCAAATTTAATGTTTCATTCAGATGTACAGAGGAACATTTAAGCTTGACAAAAATGATTAGATTTCTAACGTGATTTCACGTAGCGTGAGATTGACTGATATGGGAGGGGAAAAAATAATTGTGATGAGTTTTTCCCATAATGCCCAGCTCTACTGTTCGCGATGCGTTCGTTTCAGTTTATATGTCCCGAATTTCCAGCTGATTTTCCTCAAACCTGAGTTTCTATTAAACTGATGCTACCTTAAACAGTTTGAGATTTCTTTAGATTGGCTGCTGCAAATTTTAATATAAATATAGATTTAGAATATCTTATAAAAAGTTTTTACATTTTTGGGCCAGCTGGACTCATTTTGTGGTGACACTCCCAGGTGAAAAGAAATCAATTCAACATGAGCCCCTGGATTATGAAAAAATAAAACGAATTGTTCAGTCAGGATGAATAAAACAGTGCTGTATAAATGGATGTTGGACCGGCCTGTCTTCCGTGATTCATAAACAAACACGTCGGCTGATGAAAGATTTAGCGCTTCTATTTATTTTACATTATTAAAGAATTTATTTGGCGAAGAACAGAGTTCAAATCGCCACCGCTTCTGACTCAGCCTTTCTCCTGATTGCTCATTTCATGCTTTCAGCTGTCTGTGCTCTTGACCTTTTATGGGGTTTTGTGGGTGTCACTAAATGCGAATAAGCTGCCCTGAATGTGGTTTGCATCGCACACTCGGATGATCACCATCGACACGCGAGTGCGAAGAAGTTCAGCCTTGAAATCTGAAGTGTTTTTAAATCCAGTGAAAATTTAAAAAATTTGCTTTGGCTTACACAAAATTCTCGTACACGACTTGTGGTAAATGAGACGAAGCATAATGAGACCAGTTCACGGAATCCCGATTACCTTGTAAGGAACTCGAATTTTTCTCTGTCTTATGCAGTATTTTGCTTCCTCTCTCTGTTCCTTCTGTTACAGTAAGACTACAGGGAGACGTCTTGGTTTTCTGCTGGGTGGCAGGCACCTGCGCAGGCGCCGTCTGCTGACACTTGCATGTTTTCTCAGACTCGCTGATGCAGAAGTAGAAATAAAATTGCAAATAAGAGAGAAGTGCTTGCTAGGCAAATAGGATTTATATGCTAATCGTCCACTGCAATGTATTCATTGTTTGCTGGTTTCTTGGTTTTTGACTGGATCTTTTGCTTCCCCAGGCGCTCGGACAGGTTAAAAAGTAAACAGTGTTGGGAAGAAAATCACAGCAAAGCAAGAATGCCTTTTACATGAGGACACCAGCATTCTCACAGAGTGAGGGCGTTACGGGTGTGTGTCATGCTAGCGTGCTTAAAGACCGGTTTACGTCCCTGATGTGTCGGTTGTCATCACACATGTTCGCCGCACAGCATGGAAACATATCAGCGATCACTTCAGTAGTTTTGTACATGCCAGAGTTTCAGAGAGATTGCCAAAGCTCCAGCAGCTTATCAGTAAGAGCCGTATCCAAATTTACCGAGCGCAAATACTGTGGCTCGAGTCTTTTCACCGGACTACAACAAAAACTTCCTTATCCACGTATGTGTACGTTGCAGCTCACCTGCCGGCATGGCGGGTTTACTGTGTGTTGCACATGCGCAGCTTTCAAGGGAGCGCTCGTGTTTCTATCTGCGCAGGCAACACAGTCCTCTGTTTTTCTTTTCTTTTCTTTTTTTGAAACTTTGTTTATTGAATTTTTCACATAGTAAAAAAATGGAGGAAAAAAACAACATGTCCACGAAGCCATGCAAAAAAGTCACAATAAGATCTGTAAAGGGAAAAATATAACAAAGCCAACAGTTTTTAATTAACAGTTCAGTAGAAAAAGCAAAACAACAGAATAGGCTCGAACCTCAAAACCCACCCTCAGAACATGAAAAAAATTAAATAAATAAATAAAATAAATTTAAAAATATGTGTAGACGTAGTAGATATAATAAAAAAAATTACACTGTCCTCTTTAAATTACAAACAAATTACTTGAGTCGGATCGATCGGATGCTCAACCCAACCACCGATAAGCCGTACGCTACCGATTCCCAACAAACGATGATATTATATCAGTACCATGATAAATTACTTACTTTTTACTATTATATTGTGATATAACTTTTTTAATGAAAGTGTTTATAATAATAATAATAATAATAATAAAGTGTTTATAATAATAATAATAATAATAATAATAATAAAAATAAAGTGTTTATAATAATAATAATAATACTACTAATAATAATAATAGTGTTTATAATAATAATAATAAAGTGTTTATTATAATAATAATAATAATAATAATAAAGTGTTTATTATAATAATAATAATAAAGTGTTTATAATAATAATAATAATAATAATAATAATAAAGTGTTTATTATAATAATGTGTTTATAATAATAGTGTTTATAATAATAATAATAATAATAATAAAGTGTTTATAATAATAATAATAATAATAATAGTGTTTATTATAATAATAATAAAATGTTTATAATAATAATGTGTTTATAATAATAGTGTTTATAATAATAATAATAATAAAGTGTTTATAATAATAATAATAATAATAAAGTGTTTATAATAATAATAATAATAATAAAGTGTTTATAATAATAATAATAATAAAGTGTTTATTATAATAATAATAATAATAATAATAAAGTGTTTATAATAATAATAATAATAAAGTGTTTATAATAATAATAATAATAAAGTGTTTATTTATCTGTTTATTTATTAAAGATGACTGTAAGTGTTTGATGTGTTTGATGAAAATGAAGGCTGAAGTGTTTGATGTAAATTTTGTGGTTAAAGGTGCAGCAGTTATTTTCTTTCTTAAAACTTAAGTTGTGGCCTTGGAGAAAGTGTTAGTGACCCGTTTAGGACGCAGCCCTTGTGTTTGGAGGCGCCTTCTGCTCATCATTTTATAAACCCTATACGGTCTTAGTGTGATCGGAGTGTCATGAACGTTTTGTTAGAATGATTACAATGTCCAGCACAGCTATAATAATAAATAATATTGACAAATAAACATAAAAAAATAAATTCCTTTTCTTTGGAAAAAAATTTAAGTATATTATACATTTATTTATTATAATAATAATAATAATAATAATAATAATAATAATAATATATAGTATACATTTGTTTTAAAGTATTAAGGTGTAAAAAAAAAAAAGTAGTTTTTTTATTTTTCACATAATCTAACATATGCTTTCGAATGAAGTAAAGAATGAAGTAAAGTCCAAATTTTTTTTCTAAATGCATTTACTAAATGCAAGTTTTCTTGTTTGTCTGAAAACGTATATCATGCAGAACATCACATATCCCAGTAACGCCTTTAGGAATCATGTGATATCTTTGTCCTGTCGTCCGCCTCCGCGGTACTTTTACGCGTTATAAGTTTCCGCTCGCTCCTGAGGTTCTCCGTTGAGGTTCCTGTGCTATTGAAATGAGGTCTACTGAGAGAAAGCAGGTCATCCTAATGCCCTGATATATAACCAGAGGGAACCGACCATCACGAAGCTGGAGTGGAGTCCATTTTATTTCATTTTGAAATGTTTTGTTTTTCAGTCAAGTCTCTGTAATGAATATTTAATATTATTGATTCAGTTGAATATTGAATATTTAAAAGAATATTTGCTCCACAGCAGTGAGGAACTCGAGTGGATCGAACACGACGGGTTAAACAAAACAGAACCAAAATAACTGTTTAATCACTATTTTATAAAAGAGAGGGAGGGATGATCTAACCACCTGATCATGCGCTGTGACTCAGAGTGACACAGTGACGCCCAAATCGGATCCTTAACCATTGATTTAAATAAATTCTGATGACATCATCGCAGCATTTTTAGCCTCTTACCTCAGTAATGCACTTGATGCTGCTCCAGAATTGATTGTAAATAGATTAGATGTTCCTTGTTGTGTGTGTGTGTGTGTGTGTGTGTGTGTGTGTGTGTGTGTGTGTGTGTGTGTGTGTGTGTGTGTGTGTGTGTCTGTCAATGAGTAGCGTTCACTCTCCTTCTGTGTGACACTGAAAATGTTCTAAAGGACCAAAAATGTTTTAATAAATACACTGTATAAGGATGAACTGCTGTCAGTGTTGAATAAGATCACAAATACTGTAATAATCTTCTACACTCCATACTCGTGTCTCTCCCCGAGTGTCTCTCCTCATTTCTCTTGACCATCTGTCTCTTCTTGTCTCTCTGCCTATTTGTATTCTTTTCTCTGTATGTCTCCTCTCGTCTCTGGGCCCCCCGTCTGTCTCCTCTCCTCTCTGGGCCGCCCGTCTGTCTCCTCTCCTCTCTGGGCCGCCCGTCTGTCTCCTCTCGTCTCTGGGGCCGCCCGTCTGTCTCCTCTCGTCTCGGGGCCGCCCGTCTGTCTCCTCTCGTCTCTGGGGCCGCCCGTCTGTCTCCTCTCGTCTC
>JBCNYH010000003.1:33821675-33832718 GCA_039654325.1 Tandanus tandanus
CTCTCTCTCTCTCTCTCTCTCTCTCTCTCTCTCTCTCTCTCTCTCTCTCTCTCTCTCTCTCTCTCTCTCTCTGAAAAGCACTTTTATTTCATTCCCTTTTTGTTTTCCTTCCTGTCTTTACTCTCCGAATTTTCTTTGAACCTTTGCTCATTTTTGCTTTCCTGACCTCTTTCTTTTTTCTGTGCCCATTATACTTCCTTCCTGTCTTCCTTCCTTCTTCCATCTTCCTTCTTTTCCTTTCATACATTTTTGCTTTCTTTATTTTATGTGGAAGTTGATTTTGTCCCAGCAGAGACAGAGGCGGTACTCATCCAATTGGCGGAGACACTCGTCCCCACACAGCGTAAGATTATTGTCTCCTCCACTGCCCTCCTGTCCCCCCCCCCCTTCCCCCAGTATTCAGATCATATAGCTTGGAGCATGGATGGGTGAAGGGCAGATGCTTCTCAGTAGGTGTGAATATTCGGACCTGGCTCTGAATATTATTAAACATGAATGTCACTTCCTGGTTTCATCACTTCCTGTTTGGATTCTGAAAGCCTGCTTGTTTCTTTCAGTCAGTTAAATTGCTTGTAAATAATCATGACGTGCAGATGATATGTTTTAAAGAAATTCCTTCAGAACTTTTCGGCTCATTATTCATCCTCCGTCACGGTGACCTTCATCACAGAGCCGAGAGATCAGAGCTGCACAAATATAATAAAGAGATGTGATAATGTCTCTATCTCTTTTTTTATTGTTCTCTCTCTCCATCTCCACTCTTTCTTGTTTCTGTCCGTCTCTCTTTTTTTCTGTCTGTCTCCCCCCTCCTGTCCCTCTGTCTGCTTTCTCTTTCTCCCTCTCTCTGTCTATCTGTCTCTGTGTCTTAATCTCTGTACACGTTTGCCTGTGTGCATGTATGTTATTTTATCTGTTTATATATTTATCTGTGTACTCCCCTATCTATCTGTCCATCGACTGATCAGTGTACACCTCTTTTCTGTCTGCCTGTCTACACATTTATCTGTTAATTGCACATCTATCTGTCTGTCTCTGTCCCTCTATCTGCTTCTTTCCTTTGTTTTTATTTTGTGTTTTTCCCTCCTGTTTGTTTGTCTGTCTCTCCATTTGTCCACTCATCCATATATTTCTGTCTCGTAGTGATCCTTTAGCTGGATTTTAGAAACAGGAGAATGTTAATTATATATTCTGTTGAACCGTTTGTCTGGATGTCTGTCTCTCTCTCTCTCCTTCAGTCTGTTTATCTTTCTAAAGCTGGAATAAACCATTCCGGATCAATAGGGTGGAAGCTGTAGTCTTACCAGTTTCTCTGTTTAAAGCTGAAACTCTCTCTCTCGCTCTCTCGCGCTCTCTCTGTCTGTCTCTGTGGGTAGCCACTCATGTTTTGCTGCATCGCTTTAGCATGTGGGGTTTAGCATGTGGCTAATATTAAAGGATTATGAGGAATAACGTAGTTTACAAGCTGCTTTTTCCTCAGGCAGCTTTTATTTCCTGGATTTCAGCAGCTGAAGATGTGTCCTGCACTCGCTGACGACGAGCATGGTGATTTGCCAGTCAGATCACGTCCTCGCTCTTCTGTCTCCTCTGCTCAGCGCTAAGTCTCACATTATTAAATAAGCCTGAGATCTGATGCTATTCCTGTCGTCCGGTTCTCTGCGTTTCAGATCGAGAAGATCATGACGCTCATCGGAGCAGGGATCGACTTCTCTAAAGAGCAGGAGAGCAGCTTAACAGGTACGATCTTCTAATGATATCTTTAGTTGAATATTTCTTCTTTGCCCAGTTTGTCATGTTTGCTCCAGCCTCCGAGTCTGAAAGGGGGGGTAATGACTTTGTTTTTTCGCACGTCAGATCTGACGTAAACACGATCATGTATGCTCGTTTCTGTCGGGAAAGACAAAAGGGCGTGGCCAAAAGTATGCACATGATCTCACACCATGTAAACGTAGTAGTGTACACATTTACACAAAATATGGTGCAGATTCTAAGGTTTTAGGCTTTATTTATTTATTTATTTATTGGCCTGTTTTTATGCTAAAACAGTTGCGATTATTAAATAATGGCTTAAGAGGAGTTGCTTCGTGAGGGTATCTACTTAATAGCTACTCGAAGCTGATTTGTTTTTCTCTATTTTCAAAATAAAAGTTGCTGAATTTGTTTTTAATAATTTGTCGGATGTCATGAAGTGGCTCCATTGTGGATCCATTGAGCCTGGTGTACATTTTAAGAGAGAGAAAAAACCTGCGATGTAATATCTCAGTATTATCATTTATATAAGACTGTTACTTACTGAGAGAGCATTTGCGGCCGCTGCTCCTGTTGTGGTAGTTTGTTCCTGTGATCTTCTGGTAGACGAACCGCCTTAACAAATTTAAGCGACATTTAAAGGTGTACTTTTGTAGATTTGTCTTTTGCTTTTAACGTTAACATTTATATAGATGTCATTAATCATTTTTTTCCTGTCTAGATTTTTGTATCATATTTTCTTTTCTTTTGCGGTGTATCTCATTTTGGATTGTGTTGAGCATTATCATGTTTATTTTTATTTTATTTTTGTAATTATTTAGTTAAAGGAGCGGTCACATTTTTCACTCAAATCTATCTGACATGTAAAAAATCATGTAAATATGCAACGAATGTCCAAAATACTAGTCTGTGTTTGTTAAATAGCTTTTCAACCTACAAATCTAAAGGAGTTTTTGAACCTGCTCCCCAGTGGGGCAGCCATCCACGACCGGGAGTCCATGGAAGCTAATTGGCCGAGCTCTTACGGGAGGGAGGGGCGGCATACGCTCCCCTGTCGCTCCCCAGCGATCAGCCCCATGGAGCGAAGCGTCAGAGTGATCGCGAGAATAGCTAGCTAGCCACAAACTGCACATTTGTTCGTAGTTAGTCGTTGGGCTAGCTGTTTAGAATGGCAGGAGAAGATGAGAAGAAACTAGAATTTAGACGGGGGTGAAAGATTGTCGTAAGTTATTTTTTTGGGGGGTATTTCAACATGTTTTAGGATAAAAAGCTATTTCCTCTCAAGCTTGTCTCATTGATTTTAGTTGCTGTTTTTTTTTTTCTCCATCCTCTCACTTTTTCCATTGGGGTAGGAATGATACCGGATCAGTCTGTGGGCGACTGGTTGGAGCGTGCCGGCCTACCGCAGTACGAGAGTAAACTGCTGCTGAACGGCTTCGATGATCTGAGATTCATGGTGAGAGAAACACACACTCCTGTATTATTTAATGTTTCGTGTTATTTAAGTATGAGGAGATTTAATACTTCAGTATCTTGCAGGAGTTAACAGGCTTCTAGTGGCGTAGCTAGCATTTTATTGTACATTATTCTGCTTATTACACGGCTATTTATTAATAAATTAATAATTTGACACAAAATCATCCATACTAATCTTATGCAGAAATAAACAACCGTAAGGGCTGCGTAAGCTCACAGAGCACCTGGGGGACATTTTTGGGGCACAAAATAAAGACGAAGCGTTCTTTTTTTTTTTCATTAGGGTAAATCTCTCCTCTTCGTCTTTTTCCGGGGTTTTTTTTTTTTTTCTTCCCCTTGATAAGTACGCTTCATGATAAATACTTTCTTGTGTTTGTTTGGTATTAATATCTATTCATCATTCATTCATTTTCTAAACCACTTAATCCTAATTAGGGTCACGGGGAGGCTGGCGCCCATCTCAACCAACTCTGGGTGAAGGCGGGGTACACCCAGTACTCGCCAGACCATCGCAGGGCAAACACACACAACCATTCACACTCACACCTAGGGGCGATTTGGAACAGCCAATCAGCCTACTGTGCATGTTTTTGAACTGTGGGAGGAAACTGGTGTACCAGGAGGAAACCCACGTAAGCACGGGGAGAACATGCAAACTTACAAATGCCTGAGCCCGGGAATCGAGCCCAGGCCTTCTTGCTGTAAGGCGGACGTGCTAACCACTGCGCCACCGTGCCGCCTGTTAATAATTAATACTGATCTTTATACACCACGAGGGGTGTGTGTGTGTGTGTCTTGACCCTGTAGCTATTATATAATAGCGTTTGATTCTGATGATGTAATATGTGATGGATGGTGATGGACAGAATGGAACATGCAGAAATGTCCAACCATCTGCCGCCACTCAAGCTCCAAGATCTCGTACAGTAGAATGTAGAACGTCTCCGAGCTTTCGAGCTGATGTGGTGAAAGCACAGTCTAAATAAAGTGAAGGGAAGAAAAAACGCTTAGCTTTATATTTCTAATGGAGCGTCTGCTAGAGACTGATAGATACTGAGACGCACCTGTGTTTTAATTAGAGGAAGATTTCAGTGTGAGGCAGTGTGAGCTCATTTAGACTTGTAAATTGATGAGTCATGAAAAACAAAACAGGGAGTTTGTGTGTGTGCGTGTGTGCGTGCGTGTGTGTGTAGGGGAGTAATGTGATGGAGGAGCAGGATCTCAAGGAGATCGGGATCACAGACGCCACTCACAGGAGGATACTCCTGAACGCTGCTCGCACCCTGCCAAAGGTCTCACACACACACGCACGCACGCACGCACACGCACGCACACGGCATTTCAGTGCTTATCTTCTCCGGGAATATCTCAAGAGTTGAATGAAATTGGACCTTGTTTTTAGAAGATGGGAGGAAACTGGAGAACCCAGAATACACAGATGTACACAGGATGTGTAGAATTAGTTCAATACTGCAATTAGAAATGAACGTTCCAACATTGAATAAATATCTATTTTATTAGACAGGAAGCATGTTGTGTGTTATTTTGGTTTAGACGGGTGGAGCCACATAGTGTTTGTTACAAGATGACATGGAGTCTGTTATAAGCCGCGTGTGTGTGTGTGTAGGTTAGAGGCTGTGAAGGCAGCGTGAATCTCTCTTCTTGGTTGGACTCGTTGGGTTTGAGTGAATATTTGCCCAACTTCCTGCAGAGCGGATACAACACACTGGAGGCAGTGAGGAACCTGTGGGAGCTGGAGATAGTCAATGTGAGTACACACACACACACACACACACACACACACACACACACACGTGGTGCAATGCAATTTAGTCATAGGGAATAAAGTGAAGTGTGGAACAAAACGCGAGGTGTGTGTGTGTGTGTGTGTGTGTGTCTGTAGGTGCTGAAGATCAGCTTGTTGGGTCACAGGAAGCGAATTATTGCATCACTGTCTGAAAGACTGTATGATGAGCCACCAGTGAAACCACCTCGACTCTCTCAGATCAGAGTGAGATACACACACACACACACACACACACACACACACACACACACACACACACACATCCCTCTGGTCCTACTGTCTGAATAATCTTTACAATCTGTGTGTGTGTGTATGTAAGTGTCCTGATCTGATGTCTCAGGCGTCATCATCATCTCCGGGTCTCTCAGACTCGCACACACATCGCTCAATGGATCCTGGAACCATGGGGGCGGAGTCAGATTATGACCCGTCAATCAAACCCAGAGCACAGGTAAACACACTGACTTTCTCCTGCGTGTAGAGAGGCATAGGAAAGAGGACTTGTGGGTAAACACAGTTCACACATGTTTGTGCATCAAGCATGCTGACTGTTTTTGAATGAGCTGAAGCAGAGCTGCTGATTGGCCATCTGTTGCAACACCGATTATGACATCATTAGCCCACAGCTGGAAATCAGATTTCCTGAAAACTGTTAAACGTCGTATTTCTAAACGATTTCCTTTAGTATGATTGTACTCTTTCCCACGTCTCTGTGAGCATTTAACGTTTAAACTCGCGTGTAGTGGAGCAGCACGTTTACGCAGATGAATCAGATGCTTTTCAGTACACGTGCAAAATTTCATGCGTCCATTATGATGGCACTACTTACCCAAACTCACTCCATGACACCCTCTCCCTTTCTCTTTCTCCCTTTCCCTCCCCACTCTGTGTTTCAGGAGAGGTATGAAGATCAGCGTGCAGAGTCAAGGCTGACCCTGCGCCCCCCGAGTCAGGCAGCACCATGTGCTCCAGTGCAGAACTGGCATCACAAACCAGAGAAACTTATATTCGAGTCCTGCGGCTACGAAGCTAATGTGTGTTACACAACATATTGCGCACACACACACACACACACGCACACACACACACACACTGTTCATATTGTGGCTCTTCCAGAACACATGGTAAAACTACATTGTTGACAAGTCATGAAGTCCTCTTTATGGTGTGTGTGTGTGTGTGTGTGTGTGTGTGTGTGTGTGTGTGTGTAGTATTTAGGTTCTATGCTCATAAAAGACCTGAGGGGAACAGAGTCCACACAGGACGCCTGCGCTAAAATGCGAGTAAGTGTGTCTACCTCCACAGATCTGAAAGATAGGGTGTTTGTGTGGGAGAAGGAGTGTTTTTGAAGGGGATGTATGGGCGTGTCTTTGGGCAGGATGGATGGGTGTGTCTTTGGGCGGGACAGATGGGTGTGACTTTGGGTGAAATGAATGGGTGTGTCTGGCTGGGACAGGTGGGCGGGTCGGATGGGCGTGTATTTGCTGTGCTGTTTGCCTGTTGCACTGGTTGGCCAATGTTGAACATCCACCCTGTCTAGACATCATATGTATCCGTCTCTCTGTGTAGAGATCTACAGAGCAGATGAGGAAAGTTCCTACCATCATCCTCTCCATCACGTATAAAGGAGTCAAATTCATCGATGCTGCTAATAAGGTCTGTCTCCCTCTCTTTCCCTCTCTGTCTTTCTCTCCCTCCCTCTCCCTGGGAATGGTCTGAAATAGGTGTTATTGTAAATCATTGTATGATCGTAGATGTGTGTGTGTGTGTGTGTGTGTGTGTGTGTGTGTGTGTGTGTGTGTAGAACATCATAACAGAACATGAGATCAGGAACATCTCCTGTGCAGCTCAGGATCCAGAGGATTTGTGTACGTTTGCATACATCACCAAAGACCTGCAGACCGACCACCATTACTGTCACGTCTTCAGCACTGTGGATGTGGTGAGATACACACACACACACACACACACACACACACACACACACACACACACACAAACACACACAAAAATTAGAGCACTCAGTAGACATGTTATTCTCTGCAGAATCTGACCTATGAGATCATCCTGACTCTGGGACAGGCATTTGAAGTGGCCTATCAGCTTGCTCTGCAGGCTCAGAGGACCAATCAGAAGCAGAAGCAGAGTTTAGCAGGCGGGACAGAGTCAGAGATCAATACCAAGAGTAGCAGACCAGTGCCTAAACCGCGTGGAGGGGTACCAAAGCCAGTAAGTACAAACTTCTCAGGGGTCAAAGGACCAGTGCCATGGTTGGTTAAAGAAAATAGCCTCAATATCATGAATGTTATTAAAGATGGTGTAATCAGTTATATAGGAGGAAATGTGGTTTAAGAAGAATACGAGACATGAATTAAGTTCATACATTAAGTTTGTACAGTACACAGCAGTTACCTGAATGATCGACTACTCCGAATCGCCATCATTTCCAGAAAACAGCCAGGCCACACTCCACTGGCTCGGCATCCCATAATGCAATTTATGAATTTTTTTTTTTTCGTTAAATCCTTGATAGACAGCAGAAGTGGCTTGGATTTATTTTTAAACAGGTAAAATAGAACACCATTAGCGAATGCTAGCTAACTAGTGGTGGCTCAATGGTAACAGTTCTGGGTTCCTGATCAGAAGGTTGGGGGTTCAAGTCCTATCACCAATCTGCCACTGTTGGGCCCTTGAGAAAGCCCTTAACTGCTCAGTTGTATAAAGGTGATGTAAATGTAAACCAGCTTGCTAATGTAGCCGAACACCATGCTCAGTGATATAATAGTGCAGTCGCTAGGCAGAATTCGCTATTTTCAATTAATTTTAATTACACAGCAGCTGGGGACAGGGTCAGTGTGGGCGGAGCTTGGGGATTATTAATTGTACTGCTGTGTAACAGGTGTGTGTGTGTGTTGCAGGTGGAGTCTGCAGATGACCCTGCATGGCTTTCGGAGCCCAAAGAGCCCAAACATACTGTTAGCACCAAGTACGAGACCCCTATCTATTGAAAACGCATACACATACACACACACACACACACACACACACACACACACACCCTTTTCTCTGATTCCTGGGTGCCTTCACTGTGACTGCTTCCCATGTGTCACTCTCTTTCTCCTGATCTCTCTCTGTCTCTGTGCTGTGTATGCAGTCTGCAATATCCTCACAGCATGTGGTCTCACACACACACACACACACACACACACACACACACTACAATGACCCGTCTTCCTGCTCTGATCAGCTGTCTCTCTCATCCTCTCTGGTGCCGCACTTGTGTGTAGTGGGCGTCGACCACGGTGAAGCTCCGTGGGCGGGGTCAGTTGGCCTTCCTCGTCCATCTGAACAGAAACGTGACTGCCAAACCAAAAAAAACAACCCTCACCACAGCCAAGGACACAGCTGGGGGACTTTGTGGATGACCTTAAATTGTGTTCCGTTGTTTCTTCCTGTTAACTGACGTGGTCGGAACCTCATGGTAGCGTGATGCTTTCTAATTAGCGTTTGAACTGTTCCGTCAGACATTCCCGCTGGTTTTATATCCCGCACTGTGACGAAAAAAACACACAGAGGCTCCGTCCCGAATGCTGCAGTTCGCCATGGCTAGTCTCGGAACATGATCCAATTTGATGCGTCGTAAGCCACACCCCCCGTTCATGTGGTTTATGTTCTAATGCACTAAGAACCTCTGACTACTGTGTCATGAAATAAAGGGCGAATTCATCCGAACCAGGAAGTAACAGCAATGTTAACGCACTGCTCGTTAGCTCACACTATGAGAGGCGTTAAAGTAGAGCGGTCTGTGACGGAGGTGTCGGATGGTGGTGTTTGGGACGGAGCACTGAGGCTTGTTTTCTCTTTTACTGTAGTAACATATCACTCTTCCATTTATTTACTGGGGTTTTTTTATTTACTTGTTTTTAACCTGAGATTAAGCCTTAAGTGTTTGTCAGGTGAGCCACATGTAGCACCTCTCTCTCTCTTTCTCTCTCATACACACTACCATCTCTCTTCTTCCCCCCCTCTCTCTCTCTCTCTCTCTCTCTCTCTCTCTCTCTCTCTCTCTCTCTTTCTCTCACTCTTTCTCTCTCACACACTTTCTCTTTTCTTATACTCTCTCTCTCATACACACCACCATCTCTCTTCTTCCCTCTCTCTCTCTTTCTCTCATTCTTTCTATCTCACACATTTTCTCTTTTCTTATACTCGCTCGCTCTCTCTCTCATCTGTCTCACTCGCACGTACAGACATTCTTCAAAATAGAGCTGATATTTTGCAATAACTCGTGTGTGTGTGTGTGTGTGTGTGTGTGTGTGTGTGCGTGCGTGCGTGCGCAGTGTCCTCACCCTCATCCTGAGTAATTTCTAAACTATTCCATAACTTAATCATCACACTTCGTGGTTCTGTACTTCCTGCTCCCTCATTCACGTCCTGTCCACGACCCCGTACTCTCGCCTTATTCTGAGATTTTTTTTTCTCTAATGACCCCGCCCTAATCTTCAGTTCTCCTCACATCAGTACTTTACATTATAAAAAATATATAATGCTTAAAAACAAACCCACATTGCTTTCAGATAGGATATTTTTGTGTTTTGTATTAGGGGTGTTTTGGTTTATGAAATATTTTTGAGTTTAGTTCAGGTGGAGTTTCTGTAGCACTGGAAGATTTCATGATTAATTTGGTTTAATTCCAATTCATGTTTTGACCATCTGTCATAAATGAAAGAAATACAAATAATGAATTATAATTTTATATTTTATTCATGCTTATTAGTTGAACAAAAGACTCTCATCACATCGGGGTCGCGGGGAGGCAGTTGTGACAGGTGGACCACCTCCTATATAATACTACAGTATACCTATATAATAATGATCAGCCATAACATTATAAACATTATAATCACTGGCAGCTGAAGTGAATATCATTGATGATGTTACAGCGGTACCTGTGGAGGAGTGGGATGTGTTAGAAAGATTGTGAACAGTCAGTTCTAGAAGTTGATGTGTTAGAAGCAGGGAAAAATGAGCAAGCGTAAAGGATCTGAGTGTCTTTGAGAAGAACCACATTGTGATGCTAAACAACTAAAGAAAGAAAAATGTTCAAAGATCAGTTCCTCAGCACGTTTGACAGACAAAGTGGGAGAGTTAGTGGTATTTTAGAGCAAAAAGTGCAAATGTTTGGGTTTTTTTTTTTGGTAATATCGTTTCTTTAAATTCCCTGTTTAAAATATTGTTTGCACTATTACAGTTAGTGAGTCCATACTAATAAAAAATAAAGTACACAGCACCCCCTGCTGGGCCTGCTGTAATACTACAATTCCAAAAAAACAGTCCTCTCTCACAGTGTTAAAGAATCCTTAAAAAAAATCCCTGTATGCAGAATTTGATCCAGATCATTCACAAAATGTAACAGAGTGCTCCTTGTCCAAAGCCCTCTGGGAGAAATTCCATTAAAAAAAACTGCATTACATAAGTTTTCTGCATAAACCTGCTAAAAACAAACACAAACAGACAGAGGCTAAATCATAACCTCTTGGTGGAGGTGTCATGAATGACGGGATCAACGCCTTGCCTCAGCCAATCGCTTTACAGCTCGCTTGCTGCATTTCTTTATTAATATTCATGACCTGCTTCTACAGCTTTCCTTTGGGTTCTGATTAGGGGAGAACGCTGCCACGGGACAATCGTTCTGTCCTTTTTCTACAGTTTATCCTTTTTTGTTTTCACTGAGACCCAGCAGGGAGATGTCCTTATTTGTATACATGTGTATAGTGTATGTATATATAACCCGTGTGTGTGTGTGTGTGTGTGTGTGTGTCTTCCCATAGCTGAACATGATGCCAAACTACACAGGACCTGTAGCACATCTCTGACTGTTCACCTTCTCATCACCCCTGTGTGTGTGTGTGTGTGTGTGTGTGTGTGTGTGTGTGTGTGTGGGTGTGTCTAAAATAGGCAGATTTACACTACATTCGTCACATACATTGCATTCGTTTAGTATGTGCGTGGGT
>JBCNYH010000003.1:33841710-33862846 GCA_039654325.1 Tandanus tandanus
TGCTCAAGGGCACTTCAGCCATGAAGGTGGAGGAAGGGAAGGTGCAGCTCACTCCCCCACCACCACACATTTTTCCACTCCACTTCTTTTACTATTATTATTACTTTTTTTTAATACTTCCTCTGGCCATAGTAGTGCCAGCTGCAATTCCAGATATGCATTCATCGATTTCCATATCAACAAACTCGATACTGACACTGTTCCATCTCTCGTGAGTAAATATGCAGGAATTAAGCAGAAATCAATCTGTGTAGCTCTTTATTAACACTTATGTTCCTCTTATTAACTGTTAATATGCAATCGATTAGAATTTCATTCATAACTTTGAACTAAATGCTAAATACTTAATAGTATTTACAGAAACATACATGTCTCAGAAAATTTTATATATATTCTAAGCTACTAGCTCACTATGGCAATTTTAACTACTAATAAGGTACACACCACCATTAATTCACAACAACTTCACTTTACCTCCATCAGAGAGATAATTACGTACTGAAGGTGAGGTCGACATCGCTGAATAATGCCCAAGATGGAACATCAAGGGGACTCGGCGATATCCACCACGCAAGAGCTGAATAACTGTTTTAGTTTATACTACATGGGAACATAAGACAAAAAACTACAAGAAGATTCTTATGGTTGTGTAGTTTTCTCTGGGGGTTTTTGGACGCCATTTTGTTGAATTTCTGGGATTTCCGAATCAGAGACGGTGACCAAGATTCAAGTTTGCAGTGGTCGATAATGTTCTGTATTATATGTCGACAGTATGTGCAATGTGATTGGTCGATGCACAGGCAATAAATCGTGTGAGGACCGGTAGTGCGTATCTGATCGGCAAGTAAACCGTTAGCTATCTGCACGATGTGCTAGGAACATTAGCATTCTTAAAAGGAAAAAGGAATACAGGAAGTATCTTATGGGATAAAGAGTTTATGAAGTCCTGTGAAGTACTCACTGCTCGTCACAGTAAGGGAACCCCAGGCCAAAAGCTACCGAAGCCCTCAGTGACACGAATAAAGTAGGCTTGTTAAGAAGCAGGTCGTTTGGAACCTCGGCCAGAATGAAAAAAGTAACAGCGACTTTTTGTAGGGGTTAGTACGTCCTCCTCACAGCAAGAAGGTCCTGGGTTTGATTCCCGGTCTTCTGTGTGGAGTTTGCATGTTCTTCCCGTGCTTGCGTGGCTTTCCTCCCGATACTCCAGTTTCCTCCCACAGTCCAAAGACGTACAGTAGGCTGATTCAGTACCCCACCCTCGCTCAGAGTCGGCCGAGATGGGCGCCAGCCTCCCTGTGACCCTAATTAGGATTTAGCGGCTCAGAAAATGAACGAATGGATGAACCAATAAACCACTTATTGACCTTATTTGCTCGGTCTGTACAGAGAAATCCCAGTCCCAGGTTTTCACACAATTCGCCTTTCGCTCGTTCTCTAATAAAGATGAGCTGAGATTTCTCTGTACAGACCTCAAGCTCGCTTAACAGGTAGTTTATACCCAGAGATAGTGAACCAATCAGATTGCACCGTTCAAGTGTAGTATATACTAATACCTAATACACTGCAATCTATTCCTATAAATACCTCTAACATCTCTAACATGTACACTATCTATATGAGTTATTACTGTTCACTCTCTCACTGTCTTCTCAGGAGAGTCCAGGGTCCAACGCTTCAAAGAGAGAACCACAACTCTAACCTATAGCTGCGTACGGTTTTAATGTAGAAACATCATAAATATTAGTATTTAGCAGTTAAAAGTTGGAACATAAGTTTCAATAATAAAAAAACTATTAATATGTTACTGCTTGGCACGGTGGCGCAGTGATTAGCACGTCCGCCTCACAGCGAGAAGGTCCTGGGTTCGGTTCCCGGGCTCAGGGCGTTTTTGTGTGGGGTTTGCATGTTCTCAGCGTGCTTACGTAGGTTTCCTCTGGGTACTCCGGTTTCCTCCCACAGTCCAAAAAAAGCACAGTAGGCTGATTGGTTGTTCCAAATCACTCCTAGGTGGGAGTGTGAGTGTGAATGGTTGTATGTGTGTTGCCCTGCGATGTCTTCGGAAGCTGTTCAGGATGTACCCCGCCCTCGCCCAGAGTTGGCTGAGACCAGCGCCAGCCTCCCCGCGACCCTAATTAGGATTAAGCGGCTTAGAAAATGAATGAATGAATGTTAGTGTTTGGGGATGTATTATTTATAGGAGGTTAATCTTACGTGCAAAATGTTTCCATAACCTAAAAACTCAACAACAACTTAAGTTGAAGAAGTTTTTTTTTTTTTTTTTTAAAGTGCTGCTTAAACAAGATGAAGATGTTCTGGTGGAACTTTCTGGAGACTTCGGTGTCAGCACTTTGTGACAGCCAGACAGTAAAATGTTCCTTTTGAGTTTTCCACCAGAAGGAACACGTTCAGGGTAGATGATTTCACACTTGACGGGATTGCAGTAAAATGACAAGCTGCATTCTTTTTTTTTGGTCTTGAGAGAAAACGGGAAGCTGGTGAAGGAGTGAATGAATATCTTACCTATACGTGTTCTATCTAAAGTGTTAACAGGAACCTGTTAGCCGAACTGTCGGGCGGGAGACACGGTGGCGCAGTGGTTGGCACGCCTCCCTCAAAGCAAGAAGGTCCCGGGTTCGATTTCTGTGTGGAGTTTGCATGTTCTTCCTGTGCTTGTGTGGGTTTCCTCCGGGTACTCCGGTTTCCTCCACAGACCAAAAACATGCACAGTGGGCTGATTGTTCCAAATCGCCCCTAGGTGTGAGTGTGAATGGTTGTGTGTGTGTGTTGGCCCTGCGATGGCCTGGCGAGTTGTTCAGTGTACCCCGCCTTCACCCAGAGTCGGCTGAGATGGGCGCCAGCCTCCCCGCGACTCTATTTAGGATTAAGAGGCTTAGAGAATGAATGAATGAATGTTTTCGATCTGTTTTAGGAGAGAAAGAAAAACAAAGACAGAGAAAAAGCTGAATGATAAAAACGAACCTTTCACTCAGACTGCACTGTTGAAGACGTACCATGTAAACACACCTACAGCATGCTGGGACTGTCCGACAGCCATACGGATACGTCCATATATGTCAAGACATTACTGAAAACCTGAGTAAGTGCAAACCGTTGATGTACAGAGTGACCAAGTGACGTAACCACATACAGCTCGAGTATATTAAGTACAGGTATTATTCCAGTCAGTGTTAAATAAACATTAGATGATTATATCCAGCTAATCTGCAGTGTGAACAGTAGCTCTGGGATCAGAGATGGACGTGGATTTGCGGTGTTGGAGAGAGCGACAGAGCAGGTCTGGGTTCGATGCCACGGCTCTTCATGAAAGACAGCAGCTGGTCGGGGATCTCAGCCAGGACATCCTTGGCCAGACGAGCCATGCTTAACACCTGATTTCCCGAGCGGTCGATGTAGTCCCTGAACGGCACAAACTGAGAGACACACCCAGGACGGAATTACAGCTGAGGATGCTGCACTCATGACTCGTGGCGTTAGATATTGTTCGGTATTAGTTTGGTAACCCAAAATCACACACACACACACACACACACACACACACACACCCACACACCCACACACACACACTCAGTGGGGGTAGCCATGGTGGTTAAGCAGCTTTATCTTATAAAACAGTGAGGTTCAATTGGTCAACAGGTCTGGATTAATTTCTTATAGTTCTATATTAGTGTGATTGTTCTAATTATTGTTTTATTATTATTATTCATTAAATAAAATATTTTACTGGTTCTGATTGGTCAAATATTTACACTGGTGTACAAATTATTGGAAGTTGTTCTGCTTCAGAAACAAAATGTTCTATTCATTATGGATTTTGGTATACTGAATTCAGATACGAGAATAAAAACGGCTGATTGGCTTCTGCTTCCGAGATATTTACATTTTTTTACATTTGACGTCAACGTAATTATATCGAACACGAAACTACCCGTATCTGGTTTCTAGAGTTGATTTCGAGCAATCTGTTCAGCAAAGTGATGGAAGTTGAATTAACGTTGGATCATTCATGACTTCTAGGGACAATATGATGCAATACCAGCTTCAGATTGCATCATCTATTGTTTTTTCCTATAAAGAAAGAATAAAAGTCATGTCAATCTCCACCATGTCCAGGATTTGAACCCATGACCATCTGCACCTGAAGTAAATGTTCCGGCACTGAACCCGTTTTCCTAAAGTTTATTCCTCCGTTCAGTCAAAGATGTATTTAGTCTCTCTGTCTGATTTAAATTCAGATCTCTTCCCTTTAGAACTCACCCATCCTTCATGGTTCCTGACGCAGGGTGGTATATACTGACCCGGTACCATCTCTCCAAAACCAGAACCAATCAACAATCTTAAACATCAGTTTCATTCCCAGCGGCTCAGAGTTAGGAAAGATAGACTATATTTATTTCAGAAGCAGTTTGCCTGTAGACCAGTGTTATTGGTATTCTTCTACGAGCCAAATTATTGCATCATCACCATCGGATAAACAAATTATTGCATCTTTGCCATTTGATAAGTTGAATGATTAAATGATTATTGCATGATTGGTGGGCGGAATATAGTAACGAGACTGTTTACTCTGAAAATATTTTGATATTAGAAGGTGTTATCCACCTCGCCCGAACAACACCTCAACCAAATAATTTACTATATCATACCTCGCCTCTTTCAATAATTGCTTATTAACGCCCAGATAACGAACCAATCAAATCGTCCCCTTCCCGTGTAGTATGTAGTAATAGGTTGTATCAGATGTAGGAGGGGCAATGTGGGAAAAATACTGGTGTCATAGTGAGTACCTGCACGATGTCTCGTTCAGCGACGCGGCCCCGGGAGGATACCCGAACCTCGTCACCATCCAACTCCTCCATCGCTGCATAGAGAGATAGACATGGTTTTTTTCTCGTCAACGTATGCATGTATAGTTTATATACAACACTGAGAAACTCAAACTCATTTCTAAAAACTTCATGAATCTTCTTTTCAGACATCAGTGCCAAGAAAACCAGAACAAGGACGATGTCAAAGCTAGGAAACACGTAGAACAGGAGTCTGAAAAGAGTCTGTGAGTGATCATGTAAATCGACTGGTAAATTGAGAGCGTTGTCTTCACCACGACGGACCAGTACAAGCCCCGCTTTACAGCAGAGGCTGCACTGATCCGCTGCCTTTTTCATGCACTTAAATAACTCAGCATAGTTTAACTAAGATTTTTTTAGTCATGTTTCGGTGCAACCACACACATGGTGCACCCCGGAGCTTTGACTTGCATGGTTTGTATGTACACAGCTGCGATATTTTTTCAAACTGTAAACTACATTTTATACCATCTATACTAGAGCGGTTCATAATTTTTAACTCTTCTTCACTCACCATCAAATTCAGCAGGCCCCACCCCAACAATGATGATTGACATGGGCAGTGAGGAAGCCTATAGGGCGACAGAGAAGTCTCGTTTTATTAAAAAGCTCATGCCGGATGCTTTAGTAAAGGATGATGGAGATGATGGTGGAAGAGACGCACATTAACCACGGCCTCTTTCGTCTGCACCATGTCGGAGATGACGCCGTCAGTAATCATGAGCAACACAAAGTACTGCGAGCCGTCGGTCACACCTGCCGCAGCCCTGTGAGCGGAGGAACAAGTCTTTACACCTGAGACATGCGAGCACAGACAAACACAGAAACACTCGAGAAAAAACTTCCACTGGTGTGAATGTGAAATTTGTTCATATTCCGTAACAAACCCAGAAGAAACCCTGCAAGTCTAAATGCACCTACACCCATCAAATTTAAAAAATATAATAATAATAATAATAATAATAATAATAATAATCTCCTGGGTTCGATTCCCGGGCTCGGGGTGTTTCTGTGTGGCGTTTGCATGTTCTCCTTGTGCTTGCATGGGTTTCCTCCTGGTACTCCAGTTTCCTTCCACAATCCAAAGACATGCACAGTAGGCTAATTGGCTGTTCAAAATTGCCCCTAGGTGTGAGTGTGAATGGCTGTGTGTGTGTTGGCCCTGCAGTGGTCTGGCGAGATGGGCACCAGCCTCCCTGCGACCCTAATCAGAATTAAGCGGCTTAGAAAATGAATGAATGAATAATAATAATCTCATCTCTGTTTCTGAGTCGCTTTATCCTTTATTAGGGTTGTGGGCAGGTCGGAGCCCATCCCAGGTGAATCTGGGTGAAGGTAGGGTACACCCTGAACAACATAACAGACCATCGCAATGCCAACACACACACACACACACACACCTTTAGACTATGGGAAGAAACTGGAGTACCCAGAGGAAACCAATGGAAGCACGGGGAGAACATGCAAACGCCACTCAGAGACGTTCTCGCCCCGCCCAGGACCTTCTTGCTGTGATGCGGACGTGCTAACCACCATGCCACTAATCAACAAACATGTAAAAGTGAAAGTGTCCACAAGTTTTTAGTGTTTAAGGAAATATCTGTAAATCTAAAGAATTTTGTGAAAAGTCAAAAAAGAGCTGAAAAAAAAAAACATTCCTAAGAACTTCTAGCGACGCCCTTGAACTGTTCCACATCAATAACAATCTCTACATCTTTTCTCACATCGCCGGAGCTCTGTGGTGCCTCTCTGGTGCTGTTATCTTGAGCTATACTGCGCAAGATCGATCAGCGGGGCCTCCTAAACCCCCCTCACATCCCTGCAGTCAGGCAAAGATCCCACAGTTTCAGGCTCTCTTGATTGGGGGATTTTCTCGGATCTGATAAAGCTGTGCACCAAAGATGATTCAAATTAAATACGGCGAAAGAACCGAAGCCTACCGCGTATCACTCACAGCAGGTATATCTGTCTACGAGGATATACACAGGAGCCACCCAATCTAAAAAAAAAAGGGTAACAGCGTATTGAGCAGCTCTCCCTCCAGCTTTACCTCAGCCTTCTGGACAGTAATAATAATAATAACGACACTGACAGCACACTCAGTATTCAGATGGAGTTTCTTGATGTATGTGAGTGTTGAGAGAGACGCTGGAGACTCGGCGCTGTGGTTATTAATCACTCTAATGGAGAGGGAGCAATAAATAAAGAGTCGGAGAAAGAAAACGTAAGAGGGAGTAAGAGGGGATGGTGCTTACTGTGCCACCTGGCTGATGACAGGAGCGAAGTTGGTGGGTCCGTAGAGCTGCACCGTTCGCAGACATTCGTAATAAGCTTCCAGGACTCCTTCAATTCCCACACAGTTAGCGTTCTCGCAGTCCGAGTTCTACAGCAGGGGGGAATCGGTTACACTTAATGCATACATGTAGAATTTAAAGCTACACAGGTATGAAAGAAAAAAAATAAAAAATTCAGGGGGGGTGTGGTGCCATGGGAAAATAATTAACAGTGTGACACAAGGCTGAAGTATCCTGCATTTGATTTACCTCGGAACTGGGAAATTGGAACTCGGAACATGAAATTTCTGAAGGGGAACGCCATGGATGTCTCCCTGTTCGTCTTTGATTAGCAACATGCTAGCTGACTAACAGTGAAGTGTGTACCTAGTGTTATAGATCTTACAACAGAATATGTTCATGAATATATACATTTTGTTTCATGTTCTTGGTGTTTTCTTTCTGTTCCTCGTGCGTGTTTTTATTAATGTGTTAGCGTGCTACATGCTCTACGTCCTTGTTTCAGATTGGGTTCAATTTCCTCCTGGGTCCACAATAAACTCCTCATCCAGCGTATTCTTCCTGTCTCCACATTCACTGGCAGGAAGCCTTTGGATTGTTTCCCTTCCCTTTGTAGCTGCTAATGATCATAGCATTCGGTGCAGCTAGCTAACGGCTAACACGCATGACGATACGCACCGGTCCATACTGCCGACCGATCAGGTTGTGTGTACTGTCGTTGCCTTATAATAAAAATAATAATAATAATATAAATATATATAAATAAATAAATAAAACCAACACCTCCGGGTAAATTACTAACAAGTAACCGAACCAAAAAAAATATCCTTGTTGATTTGTTTGTATAATTATTTAGAGCCGTAATGCTCAGTTGCCGCTCACCAGAGGAAAAGCATGTGAGACGTTTCCATCCGGAGGGATTTTAGCTCCAAACCCATAAGCAGGGAAGAGTTTGTCACTGTCATAATCCTGAATGATTTCACCGACTGCCTTTAACGCCATGGCGTAGGCGTTCATCTGATACGGACTCATGTAGTGGAGAGAAGTGGGCTGGGCTGGGTTACCTGCAAAACACACACACACACACACACACACACACACACACACACACACACAGAGTTAGAAACTGCATGTTGCAATACGCTGTAATCAAATCTTAGAGTTATAAAATAGAACCAGATGCCAGGATTAATAATAGAAACTGAAGCTCACCGTTGGAGGCAGTGAAGTCTATGGCGACTGTGAAGTTGAGCTGAGTTCTGTTTTAAATTGTAAAAAAAATAAATAAATAAATAATTAAAAAAAAAACAGTTAGTGAATTTGGAAATGTTAAGAACAGTTGATTTTCTGTATGTCTGACTATGATGAACAGGAATTTCTGCATATTTGGCATCATTCATCAATCTTTTACTGAAGTGGTTTGTAAATGTTCATGTAAACTGAACCCAACTACAATTTCCTGCAGGCTCTACAAAAGTTTTATTATTATATTTTTATACTGTATTAATACCACAAGGGAAACACACACACCCACACACACATGAACAGTGAGAACAAACACACACTGGGGCGCCCGGAGAGCAGTTGGGGGTTCGGTGCTCAAGGGCACTTCAGCCATGAAGGTGGAGGAAGGGAAGGTGCAGCTCACTCCCCCACCACCACACGTTTTTCCTGCTGGTTCGGGAATCGAACCAAAGACCTTTCGGTCCCAAAGCCGTTTCTCTAACCATTAGGCCACGGCTGCCCCAAAAAGTTTTGGTAAAGGTAGAATTCCTTTGTACTGGTATTTCAGTGCACAGACAGCTAAGAGCATGAAACGAACCAGGCGACCGAAACCCGATGCCGCGAATGTCGCAAGACAAATTTGAGAATGAAAAGCGACAGCCGCGAATTGCCATTAGCGTCAGTTGCTTTTCTGTCTCGGCTCTAGTGTGATCCCCCCCCTTACCTCCTTCACATCACTTCACAGAACACTGCAGGGTCATAAACATCGTAACTTTATATAATTGTAATTCTGAACAAAGTTCTCACCCGCCCCTGATGAAGTCCACAAATGTGTACTCAGATTCCACTTTGAAGGACAAAAGCGTCACCTGGAGAGAGGATGAACGATTAGATAATAAAAGGTAATTATGAAAATGAATTTGTAGGAGACGACGCTTTGACAGGCCATCCTACTCACTGTGCCAGAGTTTATGTATTTCTTTTTCCTGCCTTTCTTTTTGGGGTTGAGGACCTGAAATCAGACACGACCAAGACATAAAAATGAGGTTGGATGTCTGCAGGATTCTTCATCCTTACAAGCAGCGTGTTCTTTCTTTCTCAAAGTTTGAAACAGAGTCGTGTTTACTGTACATGATGCATTTCTCTCACCTCGTAGACATTAAACTGGCTCTGGCCTCGAGACAGCTCTCTGTAGCTGGTGGTAAACTCGCCAATAAAATCATGACTAAAGAACAAAACTCACAATTTATTATTTGAATCCAATAAATAATATCCAAAAAATCTCCACTCAAAGATTCGACAGTAATCTGTACGTGTTCTTTAAGGAGGATCAGGATCCCTGCCCTGATTCTGGAACAACAATTATTTCAGGCGACAGTTGACCAGTCTGTATGATGTCATCAGTGTGCGCCGCCAACACTTCTCTCTTGAGCAGCTTGAAAAATCCCGACAGCGTAGTTTTTCACTTCAATTAATCTAATTAAACTAAATTTTAATTTGTTGCAGATATTTGTTCATTCATTTATTTTCTAAGCCGCTTAATTCCAATTAGGGTCGCGGGGAGGCTGGAGCCCATCTCAGCCGACTCTGGGCGAAGGCAGGGTACACCCTGAACAGATCACTAGACCATTACAGGGCAACACGCACACAACCCTTCACACTCACACCCAGGGGCGATTTGAAACCGGAGTACCCGGAGGAAACCCACACAAGCACAGGGAGCCCATGTAAACTCCACACAGAAACACCTCGAGCTCGGGAATCGAACCCAGGACCTTCTTGCTGTGAAGCAGAAGTGAGGCGTGCTAACCACTGTGCTACGCTGAGCGTTTCCCCAGGTGGCCACCATATTGCTTCTCTGAGTCACTGTTGTTAACCCCCTCCCACCCTCCGTATTTCTACAAAAAAAACTTAAAGTACCTCTACGCCAAAATGGCGTAAACCGCCGTAAATAGCCAAGAGCGTCCAGAATGCTTCTCTTCACACATTTGCCTCACGGCAAAAAGGTCCAGGGTTCGAGTCCCGGCCTTGGGCGTTTCTGTGTGGAGTTTGCATGTTCTCCCCGTGGACCTACATTTACAACATTTGGTGACTTACATTTGTCATTTTCATACAACTCAGCAACTGAGGGTTAAGGGTGGTGCTCAAGGGCCCAATGGAGGCAGCTTGGTGGTACTGGGGCTTGAACCCCCAACTTTTGGATCAGTAATCCAGATCCTTAACCACTAGGCCACCACTGCCCTGTGCTTGTATGGGTTTCCACTGGGTACTCTGGTTTCTTCCCACAGTCCAAAGACATGCACATTAGGCTAACTGGCTGTTCCAAACTGCCCCAGAATGTGAATGGTTGTATGTGTGTGTTGCCCTGCAAGGGTCTGGTGAGCTGTTCAGGGTGTACCCCACCTTCGCCCCATGGTTGGCTGAGACAGGCTCCAGCCTCCTTGTAACCCAACAACAAAACAAACTGAACCTGTAATCCTCAGTGCATCTTCCTTCATTCTTTGAATGAAAGGACTTTTAGGACTGTGTGTTTTATCTATAAAGCCATAGAGGGGACACAGTGGTTATAATAAAGACCACAGAAACACAGTGTAAGAGTATACAGTACCTTCCATCTCGGTCCCAGTCGTAGACGTCAATTTTAACTGTTCTGAAAAAAAAAAATGTAAACAAATTTTAAAAAATAACAACAATAAATAACTTCACTTCCTTCCACTTTATAACTTTCTTTATACTTTTTGTATTTAAGGACGGATTCAATAAAACACACATCATCTCTGAAAAACTGTTTTCCTCCCGACTCTGGGCAAAGGCGGGGTACACCCTGAACAGCTCGCCAGAACATTACAGGGCCAACACACACAACCTTTCACACTCACTCTCACACCTAGGGGCGATCTGGAACAGCCAATCAGCCTACTGTGCACGTTTTTGGACTGTAGAAGGAAACCGGAGTACCCAGAGGAAAACTCGTGCAAGCACGGGGAGAACACGCAAACTCCACACAGAAACGCCCCGAGCCCGGGACTCAAACCCAGGACCTTCTTACTGTAAGGGGGATGTGCTAACCACTACACCACAGTTCCTCCCCTTTTACTATTTATCTATATTTATAGATCACTGTTTGAAACTTCTACATTCTATACCTTCAGTAGACTCTTACACATATTGTGCTATCCTGCAAACTTTGTGGGATGAAAGCGTTGTTGTTTTATTCTAGTGAAAGGTCAGTGAGAGCGGGAGGCTGGATTGAAGGCGTCCCTCACTGCTGGCGCTACACTGCGCCGCACAGACACTCCAACACACGCTCAGCGTGGCTGCATCTGAACCGCACAACTACACCACACGCGGGCAACATTGTTAAGCTAACCACAGTACTGAACATCACAGGCTTTCGCTTCGGCGAGAGCGAGAGAGAGAGAGAGGTGAGTGGATGAGAAAATAAATCACAACAGCAACAAAATCAGAGAGGGAAGCTGAGAGCTCGGTGTGTCGAATGCATCGGCTGCTGTCCTCACCTGTCATAATCTCCATTACACAGAGCACGTACAGGGATGGTGAAGGGCTGCCACACTGGATTCAGAGTGTTTTTGATCACCTCGGTTTTATGGCAGATGGTGAACCTATAACAAAGTGCCGTCACGAGTCAAATAAACAGTGGCTAAGAGTTCAGACAGCAGTCCTATTACTGGAAAAAAGAACATACTCTCTCTATAAGACAACGTGGGAAAGGTACAATCAGGCCATGCTGGAATGATCTACATCAGAAAAACAACAAAACAGAATCCATTTGTAGCTGTTGCTTACGTGCCGTCCTCATTGCTGCGGTAGAAGACCAGGAAAGGATCCGATTTCCCAAAGAAATCTTTCTTATCCAGCTTGTTGGCACAGAGCTGCATGGTGGCGATATCCTGTTTAAAGGAACATTAAACCCAGGAGTTTATTACGTTATAGGATCAAATGGACAAAAATAAATAAATAAATAAATAAATAATAATGCATTAAACCCGGGACCTTCTTGCTGTGAGGCGGACGTGCTAACCACTGCAACACCGTACGGCCCGCTGCAAATAATTATTATTATTATTTTTTATTTATTTTTTTTATTATTATTATGTTTTATTAAATTTTTTTTAATTATTATTATTTTTTTTAATTATGTTTTATTATTATTATTATTATTATTATTATTATCATTATTATAATTTTTTTAAATTATTATTATCATTTTTTATTATTATTATCTTTATTATTCATTCATTCATTCATTCATTTTCTGAAGCGCTTAATCCTAATTAGGGTCGCGAGGAGGCAGGCGCCCATCTCAGCCGACTCTGGGCGAGGGCAGAGTCCACCCTGAACAGCTTGCCAGGCCATCGCAGGGCAGAAACACACTGATGGCGATGCAGCCTCCTCTTTATGAACGACAGCAATGTTTCTTTTACATTCCTCTCACCACAGACAGTGCGAGACATGGCCGGCATTTGATAACCCAGTTAGCTGCACTGGGGGTGTTATTATTATTATTATTATTATTATTATTATTATTATTATTATTATTATTATCCTCCAAAATGGACCTTTACCTGAATGTTTTTAAACAGGAAGTCATGCTGCGTCCGATTGCACATCGGCATATCTGTCTGACACATGTACAGAAGAAAGGATTTCGTTCACGCAGACGTCATTTACTTGTTAGCGACGTTACTCTCTTAGCTCCAGAAGCAATTTCAGACACCAAACAATACGTCTGTGCTGAAGCATCACATTCGAGCCAAAGGGCAACACCGTGTAAATTCAAATGTTCACACATCTGTCCCTTTGTTCACCTTTAAGATCCGTCGCTGAGACTCTGCGTCTGGATGAATCCTAAACTCGGTGAGAGATGAAAAGGGATATTCACTTCCCACGGACACTCTGGCATTTACTTTAGAAACACTGGCTTTAAATGCTATTTCATAAACCCAGCTCTCTTTGTTTGCACTTCATAAACTGAACTGATTTTCTGCAAACCATAAAAAGTTAACCCACTCTACAAAAAAAAGAAATAAATAAAAAATTGAAAAACTAACTCATTGACCTGCTTGAAAAAAGCTGCCACATACAGAAGCAGGCGCTGTCTCTGAGGCGACAGTGTGGTAGAGAAGGAGAGAACAGTACGTTTGTACATTCTAATGGTCGGTTATTCTGGCTGCATACAGGGATGTGTTGATTCCAGGGGCAAGTCATGTCAAAGAGGAGAGGACAAGTGTGTAACCGCTTTAATTGGCACCCAGTGGAATCATGGGATCGGGGGAATACGCTCCACACTCTCTCTCTCTCCACTGATGAGGTCAGGTCAGGAATTTTGGTCCCGAACACAGTTATCTCAGGAACTATCGACATTCTACATGTTCTCCCCACTTTCGCTCACAGACATGAACATCGGGGTAATATTCGGCTTTCGATGATTTCTTCAAACTTTTTTTGCTCTGGGGCAACATGACTATACAATATCCATCCATCCATCCATCCATCCATCCATCAATCTATCCATTCATCCATCCATCACTTCATTCATCCATCCAAGGCTTATTCACTCACTCACTTGCCGAACCGTTTAATCCTAATTAGGGTTACAGGAAGGCTGGTACCCGTCTCAGCCCCTAGGTGTGGATGTGAGTGTGAATAGTTGTATGTGTGTTGTCCTGCGATGGTCTGGGTGTACACCGCCTTCGCCCAGTGTTGGCTGAGATAGGCTTCAGCCTCCTCATGACTGTAGTAGTAGGATTAAATGGTTCAGCAAACAAGTGAGTGAGTGAGTGAGTGAGTGAGTGAGTGAGTGAGTGAGTGTATATCATTCTCCTAAATGGACTGTATATCAATTTCTTGACAACAGTTGCAGACGCTGCGTTTCTTTACAGAGACGTGAAAGTGAGTGTCAGTGGAAACGATTCAGACAGTGGAGATATTTGAAGTTGTACCTGAAAGGCGTCGGGTGTAAAATGATCCTCCTGCTGGATAGTGCAGCTGTCAGTATGGATTGTACAAGGTAACAGTGACAGTGTGCACTTACAGTGACAAATGTATTTGTTAGAGTGAAAATGGGAAATGCGATGCATCTGTGTGTGAGAGGAAGATGGTCTCGGGGTAATTTGCACTTTCACTTCACACCCTGTTCGCTCTAAACGACTTCGCTGTCCGCTGAGACTTCTCGACACACCATTCATTCATTCATTCATTTTCTAAGCCGCTTAATCCTAATTAGGGTCGCGGGGAGGCTGGCGCACATCTCAGCCGACTCTAGGCGAGGGCGGGGTACATCCTGAACAGCTCGCCAGGCCATCACACTTACAACCATTCACATTCACAGCTACGGGCAATTTGGAACGGCCAATTAGCCTACTGTGCATGTTTTTGGAATGTGGGAGGAAACCGGAGTACTTTGAGGAATCCCACGCAAGCAGGGGGAGAACATGAAGAGGAATCGGACCCAGGACCTTCTTGCTGTTAGGGGGACGCGCTAACCATTGCGCGACCGTGCCGCAACAAAACATGAAACTACAACTGGTGTATTTCTAATGTTTCTAATGGCTCGGTAATGTGTGTGTGTGTGTGTGTGTGTGTGTGTGTGTATAAAATACTGACCCTGCAGTTGCTGAGCTCTTCTGCTGTGAATATGATGTTCCCGCATTTCTTGCCTGGAATACCCCTGGAAGAGAGAAAAGCAAGCGAATGTAATTTTTCTAAGAAAACACACAGTATGATTCAATGTCAAGGGTTTAATGCAGCCTTTGGGAGGACGAGGTAGCGTAGGTAGTGTAGGCGTGTACAAGTCTGCGGGGGGGGGGGTCTTTTTTCTACAAGCTCTGTTATCTGTTGGAAGAATTCAGTTATTTTGCAGTACAAGATGACAGCATCTGTCAGAAATATTGGACCTTTTCCTTCAGAGGAGACTGAAAGAAAAAAACCAAGTATAACAGAAATAAGACTGCAGACGTGGAGGCATTAGGTGGTAAGAACACGACTGGGGAATGATGGAAGGGAGAAAGGAGGAAAATAAGGAGGCCATGAGGGGAAAAATCAAAAGGAAGTGCAGAATAACAAGAGGTAGGACACTAAAAGCGAGAGCAAGGCAGAAGAAGGTCCGGGGGTTAGAGGGGGTGTTTCTGCATGTTCTCCCCGTACTTGTATGGGTTTCATCTGGGTTCACCGGTTTCCTCCTACAGTCCAAAGACGTGCACATTTAGGCTAATTGGCTGTTCCGAATTGCCCCTAGTTGTGTGAGTGTGAGTGTAACTGGCTGTGTGCGTGTGCTGGACCTGCGATGGCTTGGTGAGCTGATCAGGGTGTTCGCCCAGAGTCGGCTGAGATAGGCTCCAGCATCCCCACAACCCTAGTAGGATAAAGTGGTTCGGCAAATAAATAACTGGGTCAAAGGTGAAGGCCAGAGCAAGGTCACATAGTTTTGAAGACAGAGCGCTTATAACTTCTAAAGAGTGCCGATAGACATGCGGTTACTACGGGAGACTAATAACAAGAGCTGTATATACAGTTTGAAATGAGACAATTACTTTTTACCTTACGAGACCCTGAAAGGTCAAACCTCAGCCAACTTGTAAAACCTTTGTCACGTTCGCGTACTATGGAACATATGATAAGATGAATACGGGGTGATTAAAACCAGTACCCATATAGGGCCTATTATTTACTACATTATTCATGCTGCATTACGGAGGTACCGTGAAGTGAATGGAGGTACCGTGAGTGTATGTGAAGATTTATACTGTCAATATATAAATATATAGTACACAGGGCAGCACGGTGGCACAGTGGTTAGCAAATTTGCCTCACAGCACGAAGGCCTGGGCTCGATTCCCAGGAGTGGAGTTTGCATGTTTTAGCCATGCTTGCATGGGTTTCCTCTGGGTACTCCGGTTTCCTTCCACAGTCCAAAAACATGCACATTAGTGATTAGTACTGATTGGCTGTTCTAAATCGCCCCTAGGTGTGAGAGTGAGTGTGAATGGTTGTGTGTGTGTTGGCCCTGTGATGGCCTGGTGAGCTGTCCAGAGTCGGCTGAGATGGGCTCCAGCCTCCCCAGGACCCTAATTAGGATTAAGCCGCATATATATATATATATACAAAAACACACAACAATAAGAATATCAATTAGGTTGTATGTGTGGAGGGTATCTATATATTTTTTACTTATTTGAGGGTATTAGCATAATGCTTTATACTAATCCTATTACATTACATAATATACCAGAAGAGCCTGAACCGAACCCACCCCCTCACCCTGCATTAAACAGCCCTTTAAATGGAAAGTCACTGAAATGTCAAGGACATTATTCCACGTTTCACCTACTACCTGAATCATTCATTCATTCATTCATTCTCTAAGCCGCTTAAATCCTAATTAGGGTCGCGGGGAAGCTGGCGCCCATCTCAGCCGACTCTGGGCGAGGGCGGGGTACACCCTGGACAGCTCGCCAGGCCATCGCAGGACCACTACCTGAATCAATCAAATCCTATTTTTTTTTTTACTGTTTTACATTTAAGGTCATGTGTAATAATACAATTGTTTCTTGCATCTTAATTCAACAACAAAAAAAAAAGATATGGAAGTAATTACTGTTATTATGATAAAATATTCAGCTATTACTGTAGTTTAGAATGGAATCATCCCAACATTATGTATTCCAACACATTAACGGTCATTTGGATGAGAAATAGCAAGCAGGAAGCAGTGTAAGCACGTGTACGGAGTTCATTATCTTCAGTGCTGAATACGTAACGGTACTGGACAGAGCTGGTTCTCGGTCACGACGTCCGCACTCTGTGGTATGAGCTGTGGAACTCATCCAGCAGAAATTCGCATCGATTCCATTACCACAAGGTCGGCGGATCCAAGGTCCGGATGGTAAACAAAAACAGATTTTAGAGACGGCTCTGTGGGTTCTGGTTCAGTGGCTGCTCTCCAAAGCCAGGGAGAAAAAAGCCTTGATTCTTTTCTGCTTGGTGAATACATGATACAGAGATGAATTAAAGGTTATATCGTCTTACTGAACTCACCACTGCACAACACACACTAAAATCCATTTTTATATTAAATATTTTTTCCTTCAAGAAGGTCCTGGGTTCGATTCTCGGGCTTGGCGAGGGCGTTTCTGTGTGGAGTTTGCATGTTCTCCCAGTGCTCGTGTGGGTTTCCTCCGGGTACTCCGGTTTCTTCCCACAGTCCAAAAACATGCACAGTAGGCTGACTGGCTGTTCCAAATCGCCCCTAGGTGTGAAAGTGAGTGTGAATGGTTGTGTGTGTGTTGACCCTGCGATGATCTGGCGAGCTGTTCAGGGTGTACCCCGCCCTCGCCCAGAGTCGGCTGAGATGGGCGCCAGCCTCCCCGCAACCCTAATTAAGATTAAGTGGCTTAGAAAATGAATGAATGAATGAATGTTCCTATAATAAGCATTTATAGTTCTGCACATCCTCTGCAACAGGGTTTAAATATACAAAAATCTCTTTCCAAATGGGGACAAAACTCGAACCCAGAACCTGCTTGCTGTGAGGTGGACGTGCCAACTATTACGCCTCACAGCAAGAAGGTCCTGGGTTTGAGTCCCGGGCTCGGTGAAGGCATTTCTGTGTGGAGTTATATGTCCTTCCCATTCTCATGTAGGTTTCCTCCGGGTACTCCGGTGTCCTCCAAGGACTGTGAATGTTGGTGTGCTGTGTGGGTTTGTGTGTTGGCTCCCGCGATGGACTTCACCCAGAATCGGCTGAGAGAGGCTCTTAGGATTAAGCGGCTTGGCATATAGATGGATGGATGGATGGATGGACGGACCCATAGGCATTCAGTTATCATCTGTTGCACATCTGTTGCTATTTTTCATCCCCCCCCACAATCACCGACTAACATCTGGTAATCGGTGGTCCGACAGCGCGTCTGTATGATAGATCTAGCCGATAAAATGGCTAATGAGAGCAAAGGAGGTGTAACGCTGTCATAAAGCGCTAGCGTACAGACTGAAAACAGTGTGTATCTGACATGAATGGAGGAGCAACAGCTTGAGACAGTTATATTAGTGAACCGTGAGTGTGTGTGTGTGTGTGTGTGTGTGTGTGTGTGTGTGTGTGTGTGTGTCTCCCTTAAGGCTTTCCAGCATGCTTAGGGGGGTGGATCACCCATCTTCCACACACAAAACTCCCAAATTCTTTGGACGGTGTAATAAATGTTCACTTTTGCCTGAGCAACCTACTTAAAATTTTGAACTCCGTTAACGGCACTTTAAAATGTTCACAGACTAAAAGGTCCCCGAGGCCTCTGTTGCGATGCTGTCTCACGAAAAAAAAAGAAAACATAGACGTCATCTCCATGCTGTGGTGCTCATGTCTTCTGGGATCTGAAGGTTCTTTTGCTCTTAGCAATAATAAATAAATAAAATAAAAATCAGTGTTATGATTGTTGCCATGGCATCGGCCGCCTCACTAACCTCGGCGCATTTAAAGCAAGCCGGCCGGCAACAAATGTATAATTTAAACAGTAATTACTTTTGGCTCGGGCTGTAAATACAAATAATGATGTGAAGACTGTGAACGGGACCCACATCTGAAAAACCAACTAATGAACAGGAAGCAACATGACGTGAAATATGAGTTCATTTATCCGGTTCTTAATGTACTTTTAAAGAGCTAATTATTTATGTGGGCGGCGTGGTGGTCTAGTGGTTAGCACGTCTACCTCACAGCAAGAAGGTCCTGGGTTTGAGTCCCAGGGCTCGGCGGGGGTGTTTCTGTATGGAGTTTGTATGTTCTCCTCACGCTTTGCGGGTTTCCTTCCACAGTTCAAAGACATGCAAACGGCCCCTAGGTGTGGGTGTGAGTGCGAAGGGCTGTGTATGTGTTGGTCTTATGACGGACTAGCGAGCTGTTCAAGGTGGTCCCCGCCTTCTCCCAGGCCCGGCTGAGATTGGGGAGGCTCCACACTCCTCACGATCCTAATAGGATTAAGTGGCTCGTCAAGTGAGGGAATGAATGAAAGCAGCCACCTTCCGCTGATATTCCAGTTGAACACCCTCGTTGCATTCATTCATTCATTCATTTTCTAAGCCGCTTAATCCTAATTTGGGTCGTGTGGAGGCTGCCGCCCATCTCAGCCGACTCTAGGCGAGGGTGGGGCACACCCTAAACAGCTCGCCAGGACCTTCTTGCTGTTAACGTGCTAACCACCGCGCCGCCCTCTCGTGGCATTGTTCCGATAATGGAAATAAAATACTGTTCTGGAAGTTCTTCCCAAAACTGTTGCAGAAAATCCCACAAATAGGTTGCAGTGGTTGCTTTGCCTTCACACTTCTGTCTGGAGACTGTGCTGTTCCGGTCATTCTGTGATATGAGGCCTAGCATCTTGTTCTTTTCTTCTAAGGTAGTTCTGACCTACTGCTTATCTTTTCAGCTCATTCACTGGATTTGAACTGTTTAAATTTCAATTAAACTGAAAAAGACCTTTTTAACAGTCTTTTTTTAACAAACTGTTTGATATATTTAAGACCGATGAAATAATATGAATGTAAAGATAACAGTAAATGTCTCTTGTTTAAAACCTGAGAAATGCACTACCAGGCCAAAAAACTATATTTTGTTGGAGAGCCTTTATCCTTGATTATAGCGTGTAATCATCATGGCACTGTTGCTCCGGTTGGTCCAGTCAAGGCTCAGCAACGCTGTGTGGCAATAAAGTGAATGTAGTGAATGAGCAGGTTTTCACATCAATGGACTTTTTCTTCCCTGACGGCACGGATATAAAACGGGGACTCGGATAATGAGCGAGTGGTTCAGGGAGCACGAGGAATCATTTTCACATATGTATCGGCCCCCCAGAGTCCTGACCTTAACCCTATAGAAAGTTTTAGGGATGTGCTGGAGAAGACTTTATGGAGCGGTTCAGTTTTTCCCTCATCGATTCAAGATGTCGGTGAGAAATGAACCCGACACTGGATGGAAATAAACGTTACGATGTTGCTTAAGTTTGTTAAACTATGTGGTGTAAGCAAGGCTGAAGTCGGTGCAATAAAAATTCTAGGGTGCACAAGTAATTTTTGGCCAGGGGGGGTTATATACGAGAAAATTTGAAAAAGGCAATCAACATAACCACTAACTAGCAGGAAATAATTAACACTGCATTTCAACATGAACCATTCATCATCATCATCATCATCATCTTCTTCTTCTTCCGCTTGATCCGGGGTCGGGTCGCGGGGGCAGCAGCCTAAGCAGTGAGGTCCAGACGTCCCTGAACCTTGACCATGAACCATTCATTCATTTTCTAAACCACTTAATCCTAATTAGGGTCGCAGGGAGACCGGAGCCCATCTCAGCCGACTCTGGGTGAAGGCGGGGTACACCCTGAACAACTTGCCAGGCCATCGCAGGGCAAAGCATACACAACCATTCACACTCACACGCACACCTAGGGGTGATTTGAAACAGCCAATCAGCCTACTGTGCATGTTTTTGGAGTGTGGGAGGAAAGTGGAGTATCCAGAGGAAACCCACGCAAGCACGGGGAAAACAATGACTCATTATATTGTTTAACATAAAAGCTTAATGATGGTATATTCCCCAATAGAAAGAGGTTATGACCTGAAAGCAGTGTTTTCTACGGTCATCATGCTGATTATTCATCACTAGGTGTTATACAAAAATCTAGACATAAATTTAATACATTTGAACTTCTATATACTAACATAACATACGTTTCCGGAAAAAATATG
>JBCNYH010000003.1:33901182-33911322 GCA_039654325.1 Tandanus tandanus
ACTATGTAAAGCTGCTTTGTGACAATGTCAATTGTAAAAAGCGCTATACAAATAAAACTGAATTGAATTGAATTGTTACCCTGCGATGGCCTGATGAGCTGTTCAGGGTGTACCCCGCCTTCGGCCAGTCGGCTGAGATGGGCACCAGCCTCCCTGGGACCCTAATTAGGATTAAGCGACTACACACTAGACAGCTCACCAGGCCTCCACAGGGTACTGTTTGTTAAAACTGTTTTTAGCTTTTTTAATGGATGCCGGGTTTTTAGCCCCCATCATGAAGTGTAAAAAAAAAACAACAACAATGTATGTCACAATAATTTCCCATGTAAAATAACTGTTTGTTTGCAACTTGACCCAAAAAGTTATGAATGGATTCTATGTTTTTTGTTTACTTCTTTTTTTTTTTTGGAGGGGCGGAGGTAACATTCCATCAGATTTTGAAGATGATCGAATTCTGGAACCAGGACTTTTTTTTAATTTTTTCAGATTCTTTAACAGTGTGAGATGGGAGATGAAGTGCGGTATTACAGAGAGAACCTCTAGTTTCTCTTATTCACACTACTTAGTACTGAGGGGAGGGTGAGAGAAAAATAAAGGATTTAGCATCCAGTCACAGGCCATGACTATTCGTGCACTCAGTGATTTCTGTTGGAAAACACCTTGGGAGATGTGGTGCCATGTTAGGCATTGCATCATGGGTATATTCGAGTTGGTACTACTTTTATAATTGGGGCAGGGGGCTTTTGGGTCTCCCTTGGTTATTTCCTGCAGATTCTGCAACTACTCTTTCTGCTATTCCCGGCGGTTACCGCTCTTAAATGCTTCTCAGGATCATTGTTGTTTATAAATTAACAAATTAGCATAATATTAAGGTACATCAAAACAACTTGATTCCTTTTTCGTCTTGAAATGTTGCCAAATGTCTATATTTGTACATAGGAGGCCAAAAGAACGTGTTATTATAATGCACTACTTCACGGTTCATTTGGATAGAAAAACTGGTTCACCCCTGCAACATTTCTGCAAAAGCTTAAGACAGCGCTCCACGAAAATGACACCCAATGCACCTGAGGCCATTTTCAAATTCTGGACACCGCCGGAAATAGCAAAGGGAAGGGAGTCCCGAATGACTATATATATATATAGATAAAGCTCCAAAATCCTATCTATACACTTATACGAGTGCAGGTGGGTAACAGAAGTAAAAACTGTGCATCGTTACCATGTTGTAGGTTTTTTTTTTTTTTTTTTAGTTCTTATTAAACATTTTGTTACTTTTTGGAGAATTTTTGTTGTCGTGAGGGGATGTTCTGAAGTATTATTAAAGTCTGGAGCAATCTTTTACTTTATCCAGTGACAGAGTGGTGGATATTAAAGTGGGGTTTGTGTAACGCAGGGGGTCTGTGTCATACAGCCAGGGAGATATTTTTTCCCCCGTGGTGGTGATCATCTACTCGGAAAGCAATTTTGTGCTCTTGGACTCCCAGCGATGGATGTTTGGATCATTGGGATCATCACCCGACGACACGAAACAATGAAGGCTTTTCGCTGTGCCACTTTCTGCATGGTAAGACTTTGCTAGTGATGAAATCTTTTAGATATGATACTATAAGTTCAGCACACTTGAATTTGGGATCTTCTCCAGTCTTCTCTGCAGACCCTCTCGAGCTCAGCCAGGTATCACAGGAAGTGATGTAATGAAATTTTCCATTTTCTCAAGAGATGCTCCGAGGTTAACATCCAGGCTCTGGTGCCTTGGTACCTGTACAGGATTGTACTGCCCGTAACATGCTTCAGCGTCTAGATGGAAATAGCCAGGTGTCCAGCATTGCCTTTGAAAATCCTATAGGTATGTTATAAAGCATTTCTCAAATACATTCACTGATGAAATACTCACCCATTTGCCAAACCGCTGGAGCCTGACCGCTCGCCAGCTCATTACTTCAAAACTTTAATAAGACACAGCAGTCTGGCAGTATGAGGAACACAGGAAGGTAGCAACCGGATTGGATGACATTAGCTTTCTACCTGGGATCTTATTGTACGTAGCTGCTAAAGCATTCACCAAAAACAACAATGGAAGTGTATCTGAGAATTTTTCCATTTCATGTTGTTTGTAATCATTAAGTTTTTACAGAGTAAAGCTAGACAACACTAGATCACGTTAGCCTAGCTAAGTAACATCATTTTATAAACAGATACACCACATATAGCTAAATATCATATTCCTGGTTTGGGTGGGGGCGGCACAGAGGCGTAGTCTGAGCGAGGGGGTGTTTCTATGTGGAGTTTGCATGTTCGCCCCATACTTAAGCGGGTTTCACCAGGGTACTCCAGTTTCCTTCCAAAGTCTAAACATATGCACATTAGGTGTGTGTGTGTGTGGTGCCCTGCAATGGATCGGTGAGCTGTGCAGGGTGTATCCCTCTTTCCTGCACAGTCGGCTGAGATAGGCCCCAGCCTCCCAGCGACCTTAGTAAGATTAAGGGGTTCAGCAAATGAATGAAAGAAAAGAATAAATGGCTTGGGTGGTGTTTTCACTGATCTCATTAGCATCATCACACAACGTAATTTATTTTTATATTCTAAAATGTTCTTATTTATTAAGATGCTTGACTCAAGTTTAATAAAGAATCATATGTGGGAAGACAGACATTATTAAAAACATAAAAATCGTCACGATGTGAAGCGTCTAAGAGGAAATGGATGTTTCACTTGAAGCTGTTTGAATTCTGCTGCTCTCACACTGGAGCATCCTCACTCTCTCACACTTGTCAGTGTTCTACCAATGCACTCAATTCACCTCTGAAAAACAGGCAGAAATTGAAATTCTCAGACGCAGCACTGAAAACACAGCCAGGGGAGAAAAGGCTGTAAGACGTGCAATCCTACGTGCAAGATCCTTTCTGCACATGGTTCAGAGTCTTCAGGGTCCTGGGGGTGGTAAACCCACTATAGGGCTAAGTGAGCCCATCCTCCAGGAGGCTTTACTCATCCTCAGGACGCAGCTCTCTTTCGCTTTCCCATCACACAACCCGGGGGAAGGATGAGGGCGCCAGGAAAGGAATTGGAAGACTCATTACACCTGAATACAAAAGACTGCCTGCGTCCTCTTTGTCCTTGACATGTCAGTGCAGACAACATGGAGAACAGCGCAGTGAACAACAGCTTAAACGGCATCTCGGATACAAGGGTCCTTTCAGCGTGAGCGGTGGTTAGAAGCAGAGATACAGGGATGTTTACAAAGAACCAACCCCACATAGAACTGTTAAAAACAAACCAAAATCTATTTAATAAATATTATAATTCACTCATTCGCTGAACCGCTTAATCCTACTAGGGTCGCGAGGAGGCTGAAGCCCATCTCAGCCAACATCAGACAAAGGTGGGGTACACCCTGAAAAGATCACCAGCCCATCACAGGGCTGCACACACACACACACACACCTAGGGGCAATTTAGAACAGCCAATTAGCCTAATGTTAGTCCACTGTGCATGTCTTTGGACTGTGGGAGAAAACCGGAGTAGCCTGAGGATGTAAGAATTGTAGGATGTAGTAATGGGCAGACCACTTACCGAGAACCAGACTCCATGTCCCTCTGTCACGATGTCCTGCGATCATGTCACATGACCTGCACACGACTTGGATCACCTACCGATTGACGTGATTGTTGATGTCAAAGAGAGGGGCGCTACCACCCAGGGACATCCCACCTGCAGAGCTTTACGTACTGTTTCTAGTTTACATCAATATTTTAAGTGTTATTTTCAGTGAAATAAAGTATATTAATGTGCTATCCAGACCGAGTCACCAGTTGTCAAGAGAAACAACATGTTTTATTACCTGTAGGTTACTGTCAACACTCAGGTCATGCTGCATTGCTCCAAATACACTCTTAACTCCCAGATATACAATTATTAAATTACCAGGGATTTCATTTGGATTTATCTTCTCCGTTCTGTGTTTAAAAAGAAATCGCATCAAGCTTAACACGATAATACATCGCCGCTGTTTGAATATTTGTGTCATGTCCTACAGTGGTGCTTGAAACTTTATGAACCCTTATGAAATTTATATATTTCTGCATAAATACCCTGAATTCCAGCATTAGAACCGTATCCCATTTGTGAAACATGGTGGTGGTAGTATCATGGTTTGGGCCTGTTTTGCTGCATCTGTGCCAGGACGGCTTGCCATCATTAATGGAATAATGAATTCTGAATTATACCAGCAAATACTAAAGGAAAATGTCAGGACATCTGTCCATAAAATAAATATCAAGAGAAAGTGGACTTTCCAAATTCAAATCAACTCTGGGACTCAAGAAGGGTAGTGTCCCCACCAAGTTTGGTCAAAATCCTTGCAAGGCCGTAACTTGAGATTCACAAAGCTTCATGTCTTGTCATTACTTGTAGTTGAACACAAAATAAAAACCCTGCATGTACAGAACGTCCACATCAGAGCACCTTTAAACTTCTCAAGAGGGCGATTTCCCTTTTTAGTGTACGTGGAGCTACAACCTTTGACCCAAGTACTAATATCAACCCAAAGTGGCCGGTGGTAATATTTTTCAACCCTTTAATAAGAGAGAGAGAGCGAGAGAGAAAGGGGTCCAAGCAATGCTGTATTAGGAAGTTCAGAAAGCCTTAACTATCCAAACACAGCAGTGGGAGAGACCGTTTAGTTTCATTACAGAACTGAGGATATTAACACTAAAGCCTAAAACCGCACAAGCACACAGCTATCTTGAATCTTGTAATTTCATCCAGACTGCCACCCGAGACAAGGACACGTCCACGTAGTTTAATAGAGAAAGGAAATACTCCAGGAGTTATTGTGTCTTTTTCTTTCACATTATAATTAAGGTTATTCAAAAGCTCAACCAAAGGCCATAAAAATAAACCCTTCTGTCTCATTCAAACATCATTTACAAGCAACAACCAAACCAAACGACGCAGGGAAGGCGACAGGCCGCGCCACACTAACACACAGAGGAGGAGACGCAGAGTCCTATCATGCACTGTACTGCTGGGATATGAGCCGTGTATTAGTGTATCCGGAGTGAAGCTGAAGCACTGTGACCTTCTACATTCCATGTAAATACCTCACAGTTACGCTGCTTTGTGGCTGTAAAACACGTTTAGTCTTAACTCTGCAGGTTAATTTGAGCACAGAATGAAAATCGCGAGCTCGTGTGACTACAAGCTCGACTTCATCTCCTTCTGCGAACTACGGCTCCCTCTGCTGGTGAGGAGAGGCGTCACACGCTGTCGCGGCTCTCCCACTGATGAGAGTGTTGCCGGATAAATGAGAGTACGTTGTCCTTGGAAAGTTTCTGAGGATCCACGCGGCTCTGCGAGTCGTGAACTCTGACCCCTTCCTCCCAGGCCCAAAACAACCGTTCCTGATGACACACCCTGAGGAAATAGAGAGGGGGAGGAATTGATCCTAAAATTCACAACACAAAGATGATGATTTAAGCTGCTCTGATCATTAAAAAAACAAAATAAATAAATTAAATAATAATCCAAAAATTATCCATAAAATTTATGACTTTATAATCCACAAGAGTTTTTCTTCCTCCTGAATTTATTACTTTAGTATCCAAAACTCTTCGTCCACCAGTTCTCCGTTTCCTAGCCTTGAACCTCAGTGATGTCGGACATCTCCTCAAACCAACACACACGAACGCACACAAACGTACACACGCACGCACACACACGCCTACTGGATTGCAAAAAGAAGACACAGTGTTACACAAATCCCCTGAAGTGCAGGTTCCGGAACGTACTGAAAGGGCGCTATAGCGCTCGGATCCATGACGTAGGTGGACTGCTTCGTCTGTTTATTGTAGAAGAATTTCATCTTCGAGTTCTTACTGAATGCCATCGTCCATGGGTCTGAAATCAAAACACACACACAAAAAAATAAATGTAATGTACACACTGCTGCCTCCCCAAGCCAAACCGCAGCACGACCCTCGCGCTCCTCTCACCTCTAACCGTTTTGATGATATGAAGCCCGCTGGGAAGGAAGTGGCGATCGTCTCGGCCCGTGTAGGACAGGCGCGGCATTCCACCGGAGCTCTTCGTCACTTTCATCTCCAGCCTGAGGATCATCAAACCCGCATCACAGACTGAAGATTACAGAAGATCTGAGGACACGAGCTCAGAGATACTCACCTTACGAAGATCTTGTCCATCTCTTCCAACCGATACACCTCCTTTACTCTGGAGCGGGAAAAAACAACAACAAGCTGTTTAAACACACATCACGTAAGGATTTTTAAAAATAATTCCAATAATGTGTGAGGCCTGAAGTGGGGAAAATTAGCATGAGGTTAGCCTGCATTAAAAACAAACAAACAGAGCATCTAATTGTGCGATTGATCTAATAATTCACAAATTACTGTCAGTTTATTTAAACAATTACAAACACAATCTACCAAGAGCTGGACAAACCACAGCAGGGTCGCAATCACCTATACAATAACATTCCTTCACAATCGCAGGAACAAACTAAACATTTTGAAGAGAATATTAAGAAAAAAACAATTTCTGTCCCCGTTCAACTGTCGATACACTCGCTCAGTCTCTGCTCTCTCGCGCTCTCTCGTGTCTCACTTGCTGTCTCAGCATCTCCGTAAAATACGGAGACATGCTTTTCTCTTCTTAGTGAATCACGTTACATGATTCGTTTATCAAACACTCTCCTTGAGGAAACTTTGCAGTCTGAGAGTTTTATTCCACATCTTAAGAAAAACCTCGACTGTGTTTAATTCACAGAAAAAAAAGAAGAAAGAAAAAGTTTGCACAGTCGTAAGTAAATCCAATAAATGATTGAAGTTTTTTTATTGTAAAAGTATGAATTACTTTAATTTTGAATAAATAATATTAGTATATACTTTATGGGAACAGCCATCTGATTGGGCTGCTATTTCGGGATTAGACAGCATTATTCCGAGTGGATAACGCTGGTTTTAAAGCAAGAGACACTCAAAGTTTTTCACGTTCAGTTGGAGCAGGCGGGGGTCATAATTATCCCGCTTTAAAATGGAAGAAAACCCCATAAAAGTCTCATTTTAGTTCTGTGTAGTAATTACTACAACTCTTAAAGTGAGCTCAAGAGACGCTGTTACACGGCTCTTATGCACCTGATCGCATATGTGATTGGAGCTCACCTGTGTCCTTCACGATTCAATCCTTTTTATTTATTAATTGTTTTTAAATTAACCCATAACAATCTTATTTTAGCATGCTTCTTGTTCCCATGTAGTACAAACCAAGCCAGTTATTCGTCTCAGGCTCAGTGAATGTCACCGAATTGAATAGACACCCGCCGAGCCGTCTGTGAATCGTTGTTGAATATAAATGCATGACGCGAACAGAACTGCGTTTCCACAATGCGAGTTTTTCGATAGATAACATTCATTTATTTTTAAACGGGATAATCAACAGTCTGAAAGGATTTCGTCATCATCTTATTAAAGCAGTACTAATATGAAGTACTGTGAAGAGGGAAGAACAGATTACCGTATAGGGTTCATGTCAGGCCGACTGGGTTTAGACACCGCTTTCACAAACTTCTCAGCCATCTGAATTCTGGAACAGTTAAAAAAAAAAAATGAAACAACTTAAGAGAACATCTACATCACTATACAGTGCACAAGTGAAACACTTTCTACCTTATATAGCCCAGGTCAACTCTTTTCTATACCAACATTCTGGTGGTACTCTATGTGCCTGGTGTGAATTAGAACTAAATCCAAATTTGGCCGAGTTATAATTTTCTTTCCTTTTTTTTGCCCCATGTTAAAAATAGGGATTTTTAAATTTTTAGGATTTCAGGATTTTTTTTTTAGCATGATCCCAGGCACGGATTGCCTCCAAATTTTAGTGGTTTGTTACTCGTACTGCACTCGAATCTAGAAAAGAAATTCCTGAATATCTGTAGATAGGTTTTTGAGTTTTACTGCACACAAACAAACCAACACAGGCGAAAATATAACCTCCAGGCAGAGGTAATAAGCCCCCAGGTAGTCCGATTGTGATACTCAATGTCTTGTATTAGAAATGCATGTACAGGCCTGTGTGTATGACACCACAGACTATTAGAGAGAAGTTGAAACATTTTATTAATGAAGCAGCTGTGGCCTAATGGTTAAAGAAACGGATTTGGGGCTAAAACATTTGCTGGTTCGAGTCGGCAAGAAAAATGTTTGGAGGTGGGGGGGTGAGCAGCACCTCCCCTTCCTCTACCTTCATGGCTGAAGAGCCCTTGAGCACGGTACCTAACCCCAAACTGCTCTCCGAGTGCTCAATGTGGCTGCCCACTGCTCCGTGTGTGTGTGCGCTCACAAAATCATTCAACACTTTCAGGACATCCGAGTGCTGTGCTCCTTTTTACAGCCACATGCTTTGATTTCTGGCATATATACTGTATATACACAAACACTGTATCCTCTGTACAGTTCTTGTGAGTAAAATTTTTTTTTTGCTTGTATGCAACACAATCTTGTTTTGTCCCATGTGATTTTCACGTACAGCGCAATACTTAAACTGTACAGAAAGCAACATGGCAGCCTCGGTGACGGTGAAATATATTGCATGAAAAATTACAAATAATGCGTTGAAAAGTTTATATACAATCAAACATTATAGGGATTATAGTTTTATTCCCACAAGGACTTCATTACAAGGTTCTGTTTGCCTTTTTAACTTTATTAACTTAATTAGTTTCCCTTCACTGTTTTATAAAACAATAACATGTAAGATTTTAGATGTTCAGTGAAAACCACACCTCTGGTTAAAGTGCTGTTCTCGCACATCAGTGCCGTTGAGAACCAGAGCATCCAGGATATGAACGGCGTTGATCCTACGCTGGGCTTTACCCTGCGAACACAACACATCCCATCACTGCATGGCTGCATACACCAGGGGTGTCAAACTCATTTTCACTGAGGGCCACATCACTAAATTTTGAGATCGTCACGGGCCGGATAATCTGTTCTAAAAGAGCAACCGTGAAACCTGCTTGGCAAAACGATTAGTTCAGTTCATGATTTGTCCTCTTTAACTTTATCTACTTTCCTCTTCCGACAGTGGTGGACGGCAACATGCTAGCTAGCTTGCAATATTTCTCGAGCCATGAATGACACTTGAAATCGGTTTGCCGCCACCTAGTGGATGGACGATGAATTATGTTTCATGGTAATGGATGATGCGAAGAATGCACGATAATCATATATTTTGAAAGCACTCGCGGGTCATATAATACGAGTTGGCGGGCCGGATTTGGCCCATGGTTGATGATGGCCTTGAGTTTGACACCTGTGATAATACACCATGCAGAAGGAGTTAAACAAGGCAAGCGAGATCAAAGTAATAACTTCTGACCAGACGTCAAGAAATGCAAGATTACAATTTTTTTTTTTTTAATCTTGTGTCGTGCACTTCAGCAGGTTGGCTCAGTTTAATCTGGAAGGACAATGTTATATTTTGTTATTTCCTTCAACTTCTGTACAATTTCACCTGCACATGTCAGAGAACTGGACAGATTCCGAGGACAGTTGTGGGTGTTCCACCATACTTGCCGTGGAGATTTGAACATGTTCAAGATTTTTCCGCCTCGTTGCTTCTAGTTTGAGGTTGTTGCCATGGTGACATCATTGTGATGTTACACTCAATGCTCAAAGCATCTTCTATATGCATGGATTTGGTTTAGATCAAATGCCTTCAGGTACGAATTTAGGGTACATGGCAACCGGTACATTCACTCCGGATCTGCAGTAGGAACAAAAGAAAGATGTAAGGCTGTGAGAGCTCACCTCGCCCTTCAGCTCCTGCACAATCTCCACACTTAACAGAGTGTCTCTCGGCAACTCCAGTTTAAAGTTCTCCAGCTTCCTCCAGCGCACGGGGGATCTGCCGTCCCAGGTGTAGATCTGAGACTTCTACACACACACACACACACACTTGCAATCAGCCTTTTACTTTTTTCTTCTTAGCCTTTTTTTTTTTTTTTTTTTTTTTTTTTTTTTTTTCCCTCCCAACCCCAAGGGGCAAAATTCTGGACAAAAAAAAAAAGGGGCCAGTTTTTCCCCCTCCGGAAAAGGGTTTAAAAAAAAAAAAAAAAGAGA
>JBCNYH010000003.1:33961441-33978685 GCA_039654325.1 Tandanus tandanus
TGTGTGTGTGTGTGTGTGTGTGTGTGTGTGTGTGTGTGCGTGTGTGTGTGTGTGCGTGTGTGTGTGTGTGTGTGTGTATGTGTGTGTGTGGTTTTTCCAACCAGTCTCTCCTTTTCTTCTTCTTGCTTTTTGAATTCTGCAGCATTCTTTGGCATCTTGAAGGGGTTGCTTTTTGACGTTCCTGAACTGGGGCTTCCAGTATGGTGGCTTCCATCCTTTGCTTTGGGATCAAATAAAAATGGATTCATGTTAGATGGATGTGAAGGTCATCGCCGTTATTGTGTCAGAAAAAAGCAGCGTAGGTCGTCCTAATAAATACATCACCCTGGATATTCAAACACTCTGAATAATTTATCAGTCTGTTCTTATATGAGATGGGGGCGGAAAAGTGGCGCAGTGGTTAGCACGTCCTCCTTACAGCAAGAAGGTCCTAGGTTCGAGTCCCGGGCTGGGTGAGGGGCGTTTCTCTATGGAGTTTGGATGTTCTCCCTGAGCTTGTGTGGGTTTACTCCGGGTACTCTGGTTTCCTCCCACAGTCTAAAAACATGCACATTGGGCTATTTGCTGCTCCGAATTGTCCCTAGGTGTGAGTGTGAATGTGTGTGTTGTTCAGGGTGTACCCCACCTTTGCCCAGAGTCGGCTGAGATGGGCTCCAGCCTCCCCGCGACCCTGATTAGGATTAAGCGGCTTAGAAAATGAACGAATGAAAAAGAATTCTGGTTTGTTCCGCTATCAGATGCGCAACTCAGCATTCATAGTTTAAAAACATGATTTTAAATCTTATAAAATAAATCATAAATAGTTAGAAATTAATTCCAGAAGAAATGGATTATTACCTTTATCCATTTTTAATGCCGCAAGTGTGTTTCTACTTCCACAGATAAGTTAGAAACCTTCCTCACATTATACCGTAAAGATATTTGTATGATATCTATATTTCCAGCCATCACTGTGACGTCATCTCTCAGTGACGAGGCTGCTTCTAGTGGAGCGTCACCATGGAAACCAGTTATTGTTGACCCCCTCCACCCCACAACTCTGTGTATGGAAATAAACTCAAACACATAAACTTTCTCTCACCTCAGACACTCTCACGGTTCACGGGTCTTATTACAAAGCTACAAATATTTATTACCTTCGCCAGGAGTTTGCATTTTCACCTGTGTTGGTTTTTTGATTTTATTAAATTTTTTTTTTTTAGTTTATGAATGTATTTGGATGATTTTTTTTTTTTTGAGTAGGGTGTGGTACATGTAACAATATATTACATTTTGGAGGTGATCTGTGCCTGGGATCATCTGAAAAATCCCTGTGTTTAATGTGGCGTAAAATTTTCAGCAAACACCCACTAGGGGGAGACATTTCATTATAACAATGCCAAGCTATAAAAACCTGCAGACTTAGGCAAACTTTTCATGGTTACCGGTGCACTTTATATCACCATCCATTTGTACCTGGTGAGGATACCTTGCTATCTATGAGTGCCCCTTTAGTTACTAACACAAAGTGCTGACACTGAACACTCCTTCCAAAATGTTACCTAAGAAAACTTCACCATGTCCATAATCATATGCTTCTCATTATTAAATACCAACACATTTTAATCTATCTTTAGTCCACGCACATTGGGGGCACCTGGAGAGCAGTTGGGGTTTAGGTGTCTTGCTCAAGGGCACTGAAGGTGAAGGAAGGGAAGGTGCAGCTCACTACCCCACCACCACACATTTTTTCTGTTGGTTCGAGAATCGAACCAGCAACCTTTCGGTCCCAAAGCCGCTTCTCTAACCATTAGGCTATGACTGCCCCAGGTATTTGTAGGGTTTAGTTGCACCTCAGGCTGATTGTTGTTGTTGTTGTTGTTTGTTTTTTAACGGTGATTGTGGACTGTACTAGCGCATTATCGCCACTCTGGTCTGGAGTTCCCTGCTTTGACTAACAGACTAATTCATGGTTATAGTGTATTTTTAGAAAAAAATACACTGCTTTGTTTTGTGTGTGTGTGTGTGTGTGTGTGTGTGTGCGCGCACGCGTGTGTGTATGTGTGTGGGTCTCCCACTTCAGAATGAAATTTATTTCTATTTATTCAAACGTATTTTTTAAATCCCATATAACTTATGGTGTGCAGTGGTTAGCACGTCCGCCTCACACCAAGAAGGTCCTGGGTTTGAGTCCCAGGCTCAGGAATCTCTGTGTGGACTTTGCATGTTCTAACCCCATGCTTGCTTGGGTTTAGATTCATGAAGGTGAACAACGGGTTTAATAAAATAAAGAAAAAACAATAATCCATGCAAAGTCTTACGGTGAAAACAATATTTATTTTTGTCATTCTTCCCTTCTCTTTCTCACACACACACACACACACACACACACACACACACACACACACACACGCACACACACACTGAGCAGCAGGGGGAGCCATTGTTAAAGTCCCCACAAAAAATAAGCCGTGCAAATCCGAACAGGCAAACAGGTATGAACACACACACACACACACACACAATTATGGATAACATGCACGTCCAATGATGCAGTGTTACATTACTTGGCCACTCACACCAGAGATTGACCTTCCACATCAAATGAAATTTCATGAAAGGTGATACTATTATTTCCTCATTTGTTTAGTGTTTAGTGTATTATCTGTGTGTGTGTGTGTGTGTGTGTGTGTGTGTGTGTGTGTGAGAGAGAGAGAGAGATGACTATGCATGAAGATATATATATATAGAGAGAGAGAGATGACTATGCATGAAGAGAGAGAGAGAGAGAAAGGCTCCGTCAGGATGAGTCAGCTCTACTGAGATCTCACTGACTGATTTCGCTTCTCAGGGAGTAAAAAGAGAGAGAGAGAGAGAGAGAGAGAGGGAAAGAAAAAAAGTGAGAGAGAGAAAGAAAAAGAGAAAGTGAGAGAGAGAAAGTGTGTGTGAGAGAGAGACTGAGGGAGAGTGAGAGTGTAAGAGCGAGAGAGAGAGAAAGTGTGTGTGTGTGTGTGTGTGTGTGAGAGAGTCAGAAAGTGTGTGAGAGCATGTGAGAGAGAGAGTGAGAGAGTGAGTGTGAGAGTCAGAGAAAGTGAGAGAGAGAGAGTGTGTGAGAGAGAGAGTGAGAGAGAGTGAGAGAGTGAGTGTGAGAGTCAGAGAAAGTGAGAGAGAGAGAGAGTGTGTGTGAGAGAGAGAGTGTGTGAGAGAGAGAGTGAGAGAGTGTGAGAGCGAGTGAGAGAGAAGAAATCTCTTTTTTATGATTATCACTATGGCAGTGGGATGTTTTACTCCAGACTCCACACCCCTCCATCCCTCTGTCTCTGTCACGACGTTCTGTCACTGTATCACATGACCTGCACACTCTGTGATGATGTCACAGAGAAGGGTGCTCCCACCCTGGGATATCCCACACACAGCTTTAAGCACTGCTTCTAGTAGGTTGCATTATAAGTTTGGGTGCCTATTATAGGTCCTGACTAGGCCGTGTCTGGGACGGAATATCTCCAGTACCAAGCAAGAGGTTCAACTGTTTCAGACTACTGAAGCCCTCCAACGTTTTACAATCAGGCAGAACCACATAAATAACGGCACAACATCACGGTAACATTCCCAAACATATAGCATTGAGAACTTTTAAGACGGAGGTCAAATCCAAAAATGGGTCCTGATGCACTTCCACTCTTGCAGAAGGAGCGGCGTTGGCTGTGATTGTTCTCCGCTGTAAGTTTGGGAGTAAAATGGTGAATAGAATGAACAGGGCCACACAAGGAAAGCTGAATGCTAAAGCTGGGATTCATGGAGGAGCGAACAGTGTGCCAGGCGAGGAGACAAAATGCTATCCAGTATAATAAAAGGTTAGGGACAGTAAGTCTAACCTGATCTACAGGCGTCTGCACTTTTCTGACTTTGTAGCTTGGACGCTTGCCCTCACTGCCTAGAGAGACTTAGTGCGCGTGGTGTGTGCCAGACCTTTAAAGCAAAACCTGAATAATCAAAGCAGAAAATTCAGTTTAGGTTCTATATTGTTAGAGTAATATTATTAATGATCCTGATAAAGATGTACACTATACTCACGACATTCCACCCACAGAGCTTTATTCCTTGAATTAAACCTTTAACCTGCGGAAATGGAAATGTGGGATTTAACATGTCCAGTATACAGAAGGTCATTGGTCGTGTTACTGATAAGTGACCTTCCATGCAAAAAAAAGTAGGCAGAAACTCACACATCATCACATTAACCGTATTTCTGTTTCTGGCTTTGGAACTAGTCTGAGATTGCTATCTCACTAATGCTTACGCAGCTACTGTACGACAGAACGCCTCTCAGTGCCGTCTGTTGACGTACAACAAGGACGCATGAGTGAAAGGTGACCTTACTTTTTACCTTTCAGTACTCACATGGATGTAGGCCCGCATGAGCACGTGTACAGCACAATGAGTCCATTATGAGGTGGCGGTCAGAGGGACAAGAGGGACTACTGTAAGCGTAATTCCCCATGAGACTCTGCAGCTGTTAGTCAGGATCAATGAGGAATCAGTAAGGAAGGAATAAAACACTCGGGGATGTGCTACTATTGGAAAATAATCACTGATGTTGTAGTGGGAGGCGGCGTTTTGTTACTGGCATGACGTGGATTATTTTCCTATAAAACAACATCCTGAACTTCCTGTTTTATTCCTCTTTGTATTCATTCATTCATTTTTTTAAGAGGCTTAATCCTCATTAGGGTCGCGGGGAGGCTGGCGCCCATCTCGGCCGACTCTGAGGGCGGGGTACACCATGAACAGCTTGCCAGGCCATCGCAGGGCCAACACACACACACAACCATTCACACTCACTCCTAGGGCCGATTTGGAACAGCCAATCAGCCTACTGTGCATGTTTTTGGAGGAAACCCGGAGGAAACCCACGGTTTTAATATTTAAGCTCACCTCACATCAGTTTTCACTTTAGACAGTGTGATGTGCATGTGAAGCGCTGGTGTTCAGCCCAGTCATGTACAACACCTCCTGGATGGATCTTCCCTTGGTGTGTCATTAATTGCTGCCAACAGGCACGTCGATGTAAACAACCGAGCTGAAGAGAACTACCAGAACGACGCAGGCTTTCACTCGCAGTCAAGCATGAATTAAAGGAAGACTCCAGAGCCGGTACATCTGCTGCGTACGCGCATGACTTCTAATTATCTCATAATCTCATCACACGTTTCCCTGTACTGAAAAAAGAGGGGGAACGCTGTTGATCGAAACTCAATAAACACAGTTAGTTAACAGTATATAGCTTTGTGATCTCGGACGGTTGCCGTGTTTCTATTAATCTCCTTAGTGCGCGCATTTAAATAAAAAAATGAAAATGTAGTACTGGATCTAAAAAAAACATAGCCATGGAAATGTGTGGAAATTAAAAAAAGAAAACCTCTTTAATATCATTCATTCATTCATTCATTCATTTTCCAAACCGCTTAATCCTCAGGGCTAGGTACACCCTAAACAGCTCGCCAGACCATCGCAGGGCCAACTCACGTACAACCATTCACACTCAGTCTCACACCTAGAGGCGATTTGGAACAGCCAATCAGCCTACTGTGCCTGTTTTTGGACTGTGGGAGGAAACAGGAGTACCCAGAGGAAACCCACGCAAGCACAGGGAGAACATGCAAACGCCACACAGAACCCGGGAATCGAACCCAGGACCTTCTCGCTGTGAGGCGGACGTGCTAAACATTTTGAGAAAATTCCGTTTACTCGCTGTAGAAAGAGAAGCTTATAATAAATGTTTTTGACCATTGATGCGATCGATAAACATGAGCCCGCGTCTCTGCAATGCTGCTCTTGTGTTATTTTATCCGACTGTCCCACACTAGCCTTCCCCTATTTCTGCTTCCCGTAAGGTTTTGGCGGTATCCAAATAGGAATTAGCTGGAAACTGAAACACCCCTGTGTTTACTTTGAGCCATGTCGGTAACACTTAACCACAAATTCTTTCCTCAGTAAAAAGACGTCCTGTCTCTGAGAAGGCGTGTCTTACAGATGAAAATCTTCTTAAACTTTATAAATGGCTTTCGGTAAAACAGTTCGTATTTTGTCCATGTTTATCCGTTGCCCTTTTCAGTAAGTTTTTATGGGCATTTTTTTATTAGGCCACCTGGGAACGTTGCTATTAATACAATAATAAACACATAGAGCAACATAATGTGATCAAGCAGTGAATGATATAAAAAGAATAAAACACTTCCTGTGATGTGCTGTTATAATAAATGCCCAGCTGGTGTCATATGGGGCCCCATCACCCCAAAGCCTTAAATTCACCTTATTCATTCATTCATTCATTCATTTTCTAAGCCTTTTAAACCTGATTAGTGTCGCGGGGAGGCTGGCGTCCATCTCAGCCGACTCTGGGTGAGGGCGGGGTACACTTTGAACAGCTCACCAGACCATCGCAGGGCCAACACACACAGCCATTCACACTCACACCTAGGGGTGATTTGGAACAGCCAATCAGCTTACTGTGCCTGTTTTTGGACTGTGGGAGGAAACTGGAGTACCCGGAGAAAATCCACACAAGCACGGGGAGAACATTCAAACTCCACACAGAAATGAATCGAACCCAGGACCTTCTTGCCGTGAGGCAGACGTGCTACCCACTGCGTCACCGTGTTATCTATTACTATACATTTAATTTACGTAGCATCTTTCTAACATTTAACATCGCTGTACAAAAAAGACTCAACTAGCAGGAAGAAACGCCGGCATGCTGACTTAATCGTTAGCAATCTTGCCTCACAGCGAGAAGGTCCTCAGTTCAAGGCACATGGCCGCTCATGGCGTTTCTGTATTCAAATCAATTCAATCAATCAATTCCATTTTATTTGTGAGAGGCCCTAATGAGCCTTGGAATTCGCATGTTCTCCCTGTGCTTGTGTGGGTTTCCTCAGGGTGTTCTGGTTTCCTCCCACAATCCAAATACATGCAGATTAGACTCACTCCAAATGCCCCTAAGTGGGAATAGATGTTTGCTCTAGATAACTGATTCTACAGGGGACAGCTACCCTGTCAGGTAAAAACATACATTGCATCAGAAAACATGCAAGTGGCTCAAAGCATCATGGGAATTGAGTGAGGGAGCAGGAAGAAGAAATGGAAAGAATTTGGGAGAAAGCAGTTTTTTTAATCATTTATGATCACGAGAGAAAGACTTGCTGTGATGAAGGTCATGAAGGATGGCTCAGGCGTTCCGGCACTAAAGTCTTTGATGTCAGCCTGGTTTTGGGCATCGCCGGGAGTGCAGAGGGTCTGAAAGTCTGAGGAGGAGTGTAGGAGTTCAAAGAGATAAGGCAGCACAAGGAGTGTGTTTGATGCTCTGTAAGGAAGGTAAACAGTGTAACTGGGAAGAGGATGGGTCTGGAGTGTGCTGTATGAGTAAAGGTTTTGTTTTAAGGGGTTTCACCAGAAAAAAAATTGCCAGAGAAGAAGAAGTTCCAAGGCTTCCGAGTGGCGCATCGACAAGGTGTGTGACTATCAACCCGGAGAGCACGAGTTTGAATCCGGGTTGATGCCACAGCCATCCGCGACCGGGAGTTCATGGGAGCTAATCAGCGGAGCTCTCACGGGAGGGAGGGATGGCATACTCTCACTTCCCTGTCACTCACAGCGATTACCAGCCAATCATGGGCGTCTACGTGGTCATTCTTATGAGGAGACGGATATCGCTTTCCCTCCGAGTGTTTAGGCCGCCCCCAAATGGGTGGCAGCATCGCATGTCACAGAGGGAGCATGTGCATGCTTACCCCCTCCCTGGTTGGTGGTGATATGGAACGCAATACCTAAAAGTTCCTATAATCTAAGTGTGAGGTTATGAAAAAATGACCCAGGATCTTTCAGACCAAGCGCAAGCTGATCAAGCATGATGTTCATGGGGTTCAGAAGGACGTCTGACGTCGAAAATTATATGAAAAGCGATTATTTTTGAAGAAGCTTAAACAATGACTTGATCCATACCAACTAAAAAAAATCTAAACTTTACACAGAAGCGTTTTGAAAAACGTAAAAAAAATTTTTTTTTTTAAATAAAAACATTTCTATTTTCTTCCAGTTTAATTTCAGAAAGTTGGAGCGTGGTCATGATTTTATACATAAATACACTCAGTTCATAAAGTGGGAGGAAGCTGTGGTGCCGTGGGTCTAATATTAAGATAAATATAAACTGATCACGAGCTTTGGGTAGTGAACGAAAGAACAAGATCGCGGATACAGGCGGCTGAAATGAGCTTCCTTCGCAGGGTGGTGGGGCTCTCCCTTAGAGTCAGGGTGAGAAGCTCGGCCGTGTTTGAGGAGCTCGGAGTAGAACCTCTGCTCCTCTGCGTTGAGAGAAGATGATGATGATAATGATAAACCAAAGCAGGGCGGCACGGTAGTGTAACGGTTAGCACGTCCACCTCACAGCAAGAAGGTCCTGGGCTTGGTGGGGGGTGTTTGTGTGTGGGGTTTGCAGGGGTACACCCTGAACAGCTTTGCCAGACCATTTTAGGGCCAACACACACACACACACACACACACACACACACACACACAACCATTCACACTCACACTCACACCTAGGGGTGATTTGGAACAGCCAATCAGCCTACTGTGCATGTTTTTAGACTGTGGGAGGAAACCGGAGGAAACCCACGCAAGCACGGGGAGAACATGCAAATTTCACACAGAAACACCCTCACCGAACCCGGGACTCGAACCCGGGACCTTCTTGCTGTGAGGCAAATGTGCTTCAACTCGAATTTTTCTTGTAATTTTATTTGGATTTTTTAACAGAACAATTTCACTAATATAAATGTTTATTATTCTTTATAGGAATTTTTTTTGTGGGACAAAAATAAAAGCCAAGTCACAGTGTTCCCACTAATAGTTTTGGAAACACATTAATGACCGGAGGATGATGTGTTTGTGTAGTGTAATAGGAGCTAAGTGCCCCTAGATAGAGCACAAGTGCGCATGATGGACCGCAGTGTGGGCTGAGGGGGGGCCGGTGGGAGGAGCAGGGGGTTTGCGTAGGGGGGCCTTCAGGTGCTCCAATCCACTCCGATCCATCCGGCACAGAGGAGGCGCAAGACGGTGGGATAAGCTGTATACAGAGAGAGAGAGAGAGAGAGAGAGAGAGAGAGAGAGAGAGAGAGAGAGAGAGAGAGAGAGCACCGTCCGACACACAGCCACTCCCGACCACACGGAAAAGAGAAAGAGAGAGAGAGAGAGAGAGAGAGAGAGAGGGAGGGATAGAAGGAGAGAGAGAGGGAGATAGGGAAAGAGAGAGAGAGAGAGGGAGGGATAGAAGGAGAGAGAGAGGGAGATAGGGATAGAAAGAGAGAGAGGGAGAGAGAGAGAGGGTTCACAGCTCGTCTTTGTTCTATTTCGGTAATCAGGCTTTGATCCGGTGCCTCTCTTTGATCTCCCCTAAGATCAGTTTCCTTTCTTCCCTTTAGAAGTCTCTGACTGCAAATCTCACTGCGTTTGAATCCCTTTCCTTCCCTCCCCCTCTGTTCTTCTCCTGCGTGGAGGCTTCAAGATGTTTAAAAGAAGCAAAAGCGAAGTTTTGGTGGACGATGAAACGTCCGAAGGAGAGGAGGACGCGCCCTGGCATCGGGAACGCGCGGACAAGGTGAGAGAGAGAGAGAGAGAGAGGATCAAACAAAGCCGTGTTTGGAAGCCACACCGCGGGTCTCCTCATGTCCTGCGCGAGCCGCGGTTTAAACGGGTTTCATCTCCGGACTGATCCAGTGATGTAACTCCACTCATCCACCGCTTGTATTGTTTGGTTTAATCGCTCGAGGGTCGTTGCTAGGGTCGTCGTTGTAGCCACGCCCCCTGACAACGCCAGCGTCTGGGAGCTCGACTGAGCCCCTTCTAGCTGCTGCTGCCTGTTTGTGTGTGAATGAAACCACAGAGCGATGGTTGGGGTTATATTACAGCCTGGTTTCTTTCAGGAAACTTCTAGAAATGTCCCTGGTTCGTATGTGAGGATTAAATGCTACCAGGTTTTAGACGTTGAATGGATTAAACCGGGCGAGGAGCTACCCCGGGTGTGAGGGTAGCGCTCCTCCGTGGCAGGGAGGCGGTTACGTTGGGGTACTTTTACATGTATTTACATTTATTACAGTCGTTCACTTGCCTGAAACTATTATCATCTAAGATAACATGCAAATGAGATGAGATCTAATCGAGCGGTTAAGGCTTGTGTTTTTGCTCAGGCGCTTCAAGTGGCGGTTTCATGGTGCAGGGGTTCGGACTCGGAACCTTTTTGTATAAACAAATATGAGTAGATGATGATGATGGTGATGGTTGTTGCTCTGGTTACAGAAATATGTGCCAAAGAACCTACGTTATCTAGATCGCATGTCCGCTGTCTGGCTAACTAGCATTAAAGGTGCTTCCAGGCAAACTGGCCTCCCGTTTTTCTTTTTGTTTTCATCTGAACAACTTTCATACAGTATTTAAAGTCAGAATTATATTCGTGAAAAATGCCGTCTGCTGATGTCGCTAATAGTAACGTGGTAACGGTTTCAAACTTGGAAGTTGTATTTTTATGTAGCGAACACAAACGATGAAATATCCCAGAGTGGAAATAATGAATACAGTGTAATATTATATCACGGAACATTGCTCATCCAATCAAATTAGCGGACTGACATTACGTGTTGTATAATTGTGTTTTATTACAAGAAAAGTTTGAAACAATCTTAAACAATACGAAGCCTAATAATTGCTGTAAGCTGTTTAAATAGAGACCGTAAACACCAAGTACCGTCTGGGAGATACAGTTTGCGGGAGACGTTTTGATGTTGACGAGGGTGTTCGTGGGAAAGGTGAAGCGTTGGGAGCTGATCTTTGTAAGGAGGTGAGAGAGCTGGACGAAAGCGCTGCTACGTCGTGTCACACATCAGCACACACACAACCACTCACACCTAGGGGCGATTTGGAACAGCCAGTCAACCTACTGTGCATGTTTTTGGACTGTGGGAGGAAACCGGAGTACCCGGAGGAAACCCACGCAAGCACGGGGAGAACATGCAAACCCCACAAAGAAACGTCCCGAGCCCGGGACTTGAACCCAGGACCTTCTTGTTGTGAGGTGGACGTGCAAACCACTGCGGCACCATGCCGCCCAAGATATTATTCAATATAATATCTCAGCTGACACTGGGTGAAGGCGGGGTACACCCTGCACAGCTCGCCGGACCATCGCAGGGCCAACACACACACAACCTTTCACACTCGCACTCACACCTAGGGACAATTTGGAACAGCCAGTTAGCCTACAGTACATGTCTTTCGACTTTGGGAGGAAACCCACGCGAGCTCCACACAGAAACGCCCTCGCCAAGCCCAGGACTCAAACCCACGACCCTGCTGTGAGGCGGACGCGCTAACCACTGTGCCGACCAAATCTTATGCATATAAAAATAGTTTAGGAACTCGATGGACTTACTAAAGCAAAAATTCTAATGAATCAATAAAATAGATTTTTTTTCCATCCAGCTCTACTGAAAAGCATCAATCAAAGGGAAGATGGACCAATGAGCTGATAACGCTTTAAAAATAATAATAGTAAAAAAGTACTAAAATTCCTTATAAAATGAAATCTTAAACCCTCTAAAGTGCAAATGTAGATTATAAAGATTAAAGATTTGTACACCACTCAGTCAGGGTGGATCGTCCCTTTATTAAGTAAAGTTAAAATCCTGAAACCCTGGAATAACTCCAAAGAAATAGGATCCCTGGAGGATGTACGAGACGAAGGGAGGGTTGAGAGCAGTGGACATTTTCCCCATTCGTTCAGAAATCTCCTGCGTTCACACATTTCTTCTGGGTGTCCAGAGGGAGTACGAGCCCCTACAGTGCCGGAGTTTAACCCGGTCAGGCAGCGTGGTGTACGGCCTCGTTCTCCCCAGCAGGCCTTGATCTGTAAACATCGCTGAGGCCCAGCTGTGACAGAGAAGTCTATAATACAGTCTCTATGAACGACTCCGTTTCATGTTGAACCACAGATCTGCAGCTCTTTCTTCGAAATCAAAGCGAACGTTTAGCTACAATATCATTTCATACCAGATCCTGCTTATGTTTTCCTCAGGACAGAAAGTATGCACATGTTGGATTTCCTGAGTGTCCGACGTGTTTCCTCGTCCTCATCTGCGATGGCGTTTGTCTACAGCTCGGTGATGGTATGAGAGGTTGATGAGCGGGTGATCCTGCTCCTGTACTAACTCAGGGAATAAAACGAGTCCTCCAGTGCTTGTGAACGCATCATGGAATGCTTTCTGATATCATTTGATTGACTTGATTAAGGTCAGGTTATCAAATTAGCCCCAGATATCGTTTGCCTTTGGACGCGAGTGTGTAATGAGGCGTAACATTTGAATCATTTCGGTTTAAAGCTAATCAGTCGCCTTAGCCTTGCACGAACGCCGAACACACCGCCCCTTCATCGACCGCAGCGCACACTTTCCGAAGCGAAGTACTCGCGCGGACTTCTCTATCTAGTGTGCGTTGCACGTGTGGTGTCCCATGTAACGTGAAGTCAGGCTTCTTTTTCTTCTTTATGCGGAGGTGTCGTGATCGATACGCCGCAGCTCTTTGATTGATGAAGTGGCGCCAACAACTACGATGTTGTGCAGCTTGAATTGTTTCATGGAGCTTCATACCAGTTAGTTTTTTCACACGGTCAGTGTATCGAGTCCTTTGTTGACCCGTAGTTCTTTTGCCTCTCCTTCTTGCCCATTGCTTCTTGCTCCAAAGTAACTCAGTCTCGTCTTTACACAGAAGTTCAGCAATCTTTTGATGTTGCCCCTTTCACGTAGGACACTCGTTTCCCGATGGATGTATCTTCCCTTATCGTGGATTGGTTGCACTTTTTGACATCGATATTCTCAGTTTCGTTAAAAAAAACAAAATTGCACAAAGCCAGGCACCCTTCCATATATGGTAAAGGACTGCAGCGTGTCTTTTCATTTGCCTTTTAGGGAAATACTCATTTAGTTCATTAAAAATATAGTCGATGTGGACACCTTAAGGCACCCAAGTCTTAGAAAAACACTCCAGGTGATGAATTTATCAATTGAATGACAGAATTCTCTTGAATTTCATGACGAATTACCTTAAAAGGCCAAGTAAGGACCATTCTTAAAATGACAGCATATCATATTTCTCTTTAGTGGAGACGTGGACTGTGGCGATATGAACTGAAAATAATATTGCGATATTTTCTGACATTTTCCTGATAATGATATTTCTGTTCTGCTTTAAAAAGTATGTTCAGAGACAAAAAGCATGACGGCAGCACATGCAGACTGCTTATAACTCAGGAGAGACAAGATGCTAATCGTACTAGCGTTGCGGTTTGGCAGCCTGTGCCTTTCTCACCCGACACTCGGTGAAGGCGGGGTACGCCCTGAACAGCTCACCAGGCCCTCACATGCCAACACGCACAACCGTAACCATTCACACGCACATTCACACCTAGGGGCGATTTGGAACCGGCAGTTCGCCTAATGTGCTTGTGGGAGGAAACCGGAGTGCCCAGAGGAAACCCACACGAGCACAGGGGCAGATGTGATAAGCACTGGATACAAACACAGCAGCTAGGTGATGTTTCTGCTAACCCGCGATATTCAGTTGGCTGATGATATATATGGTCATATTGCGATATGATAATTTATTAGTAATTACCAAAGCCCTACTGTGATGTGTATATAATAAAATAAAAATAAAAACACTTCACTCTGTGGCTGAACACGGTATAATACCATCGAGGCAGCCGTTCAGAGTAGGATTTTATGTGCATTTGATTGACAGCTGTCCATCTTTTGAAATTTGACAGCAGTATAATGAGTAAAATAAGCCGGTGGATATGTTGTGCTTTTGGTGCAGGATGATGATTCATTCAGCCCGGTGATGGTGCAGTAATAGAAAGTGCACACCTCCATATCCTGGACACGATCTTCCTCTCCGCCTCGTCTCGATCCGCGCTAGAGTTTCATATTGTCTTTCACAGAAAGAGGAAAATATCCTCTTCATACCATTTCTTCCATCCAGAATGGAATTAGTTTGTCCTCAGGACCGAAGTGCTTGAACTGATTAAACGAGTCATGCATGTAATCCCAGGATCAGAGGAGGAAGGAACGCTCGCTCCAATCCCAGATCACGTCCAGTTTCACGCGGCCGCTCGGCTCGTGTCGGCGCAGATGCTGTCGGACTCGGGGACTTAAAGGGCGTTTTTAAAATCATTAACGTCAGAGCTTTGTTGATGTTAAGAAGTGATTTCCATCCCAAGTCAAGAGTAGGAAGAGAAGTGAGTCAGTCCCATGCTCCCTAACTCACAGGAAGGCTGGGAAACTCCCTGATCCCGCTCCCACTCCGTCAGCACCGTGATGAAGCAGAACAGAGTTCAGAGGGCCAAAGATCTTTTAACTCTCTCCTACTTTTAGCTTCGACCGCTGAACCTTCTTCTTGGGATCGGGCCAGTCTGAAGACTCGTCTCACTTACTGCAAAAGCAGGAAAAGAAAACTTCTCGCTCCTTCTATCTAAAGAAATAAGAGGACCTTTACTAACAACCCCAATTCCACACAAACACACACACACATACACACACACACACACACACATATATATTTTTCATGACACAAAGAAGTACCAACACCTTTAAGCATGCAGTACCTCTTTAAGGATTGTAATTTGATTAAAGGGTACCTGTGGTGAATACCAGCAACATCAGTCCGTGCCCGATTTTAAAGTGTGTGCGAGTGTTACGACTCTGGGCGTGCTAAGAGACATGTCGCCTTTCTGATTGGCTGTTCCAGCCTGGTAGTGATGCGAAAGCGTTGGATTGGCTGGGCTACGTCACTGACCCCGTGCATCATAACACATTATGGTCCAGTGCTGATCTGCACAAACAACAAGCGCAGAAATCACGCAAAACATTTCTTTTTGTTTCTAAACCGACTGACGACAGGAAAGCCGAGTCGGCAAAACGTTCGCTGGGTAAACCATTTTGGATTCACCGTCACGCTCATCTCTGCAGCGTTCTCGTCCTCAGAGTCACTAGAATGTGACGTCTCACCGTCTCCACAAGAGACGTCAACCCCGCCCAAAGCGTTGACGTCACTTCTGGGTTAAAACGAATGCTTAGCTGTTAACACCCGTAGTTTAGCACACCGCTAGTAATCCACGGGATAAAATCACCCAGTTTTGTGCTCAATAATTAAAAAATTGTAAATCGCTGTAGTATACTCACTGGCAATGAATACGCAACACTCCGAATAAATTCTTTATGTTTAATATTATGTCCCGAAATGAAAATTATTAAAATTATTAAAATCAATTTCATACATCATTTGAACATTATTAATCAATAACAACCCAAAATCTTTGTGTCAAAATTTTGCAACTTTAAACAAAACTGAGGCTCCCCTTCCTTCCAAAATCACAACAAAATGTCCATCCAAAAAACAAAGTTCAGTCTGGAATATGACCTCCATTTGAGTTAATGCAGGCTGTAATTCGTCTGCGCACGGATCTGACGAGCCCCCGTATGATGTCCTGTGGGACGGCTCTCCACTCCTCCCGCAATGCCACTATCAGTTCCTGCCTGTTCTGTGGTGCTGGTACTCGGCGTCCGAGCCGATCCCACAAGTGTTTGTTACGTGACAAATCAGGTGAAAACACAGGCCAGGGAAGCACGTTAAACGCCCGCTGCTGCAGACATTCCATCATTGATCGTCATGTGACAGTCGAGGCGTGGTCAAGGTTCCACTGCGGAATGCTGTGCATTTTCGCTGAGCTTTATGTAGGTGAGCTGAGCACTCGTTAAATGCCCCCATTTCTGATTATTGAGACCCCCGAACAAACTTGGAGCTGTAAAAGAGTTCGGATCCAGAGCTGAAGCTCGGTGAAGCGTGACGGTGAGAGCTGCTTCTGGAAATGAGTCACTGAGGTGTTTAGGGTGATTGAAATAGCAGTCCTCGTGCTCAGATAGGACGGGCCCAAAATATTACAAATAACATTGTGCTGCGTTTTCATTGGCACTGAGTATATAAGAAGAATAATACACTTGCATTTGCACCTCCGTCCTTGTTTGTTAATGATATTCTTCACTAAAACCAGACTATTTTATTAATTTTATCCAAAATAAGCAGCTTCATTCCTTCACACCCATGAAACGGCGAGCGCTGTCTCACCTCTGGGCTTTTATAGCTTTTGATACAGGAAGGAAATAAATGAAAGCAGAATCGTAACAAGAGTTGTGTTTTGTGTGTGTGTGTGTGTGTGTGTGTGTCAGTTCAGGGGTCACTGTATACATGGATTGTGACGTTCTTTATACTTTAATGGGTTAATAATGGAGTCTTATTGTAACGGTGTCTCCTGCAGCCGCGCCTGGGAAATATCACATCTGTTTACTGAAGCCGATACCGAAATAGTTTACTGAAGTCTGGCACTGAACGACCGGCGCGTTTTGATAACGCCGCTCCTTTACACCACACGTCTCTGTTTACGTTACTCCACCAAAAATATATCTCCTCGTTAGCAGAACTGTGTGTGTGTGTGTTTCCTTATCGTGTTGTTCACAGGCTTCTGCTTTTCAGGATAAAGAATCAGAGGGAACAGAGGAAGTGCTGGGCCCCTCAACCAAGGTAAACACACACATGTGCTCATGCACACACACACACACACACACACACACTTCATACAATGGCTACAATTTCTGTCCCGATACCGTAGTCTCAGTGGGTTACAAAAATGTTTGTTGTGAATTTCCTGACACACTGAGGCGCGTTAAAGGAACGGATTTAACTTTAGCCCAAATATAGACCGGTTGGTGCGTAGCGTCTGGCGTTTTGCTACTTTATGTTAGTTTTGCAGCACAGAATGCAAAGTTCATGTAGCTAACAAGAGACGGAAGTCTATTTTCCCCAACAGAGTTTTCTAGAATATTACAATTAACAATTATTCCCTGGAGTTGAGGTGGATATTCACTGAATAATTATTTTAGTATATACTATACAGGGACAGTAAAAAGAGCTAAATAGTTACTTTATTTATTTATTTTTTTACATTTGTGACCCGCTCCAGAATAATAGGAATTAAGTATGAAATGTGAGACACTGAGATATTGATATATTTATAAAGAGAATGAAATCGGCTTCAGAATGATATAAAACATGATTATAGATGAAAATGGACTGAGTTACATCACTCTGTTTGTGGCTAATCAGGAA
>JBCNYH010000003.1:33989968-34008753 GCA_039654325.1 Tandanus tandanus
TGGCTGTTATGCAGTGCGATGCTGATTGGCTGTTATGCAGTGCGATGCTGATTGGCTGTTATGCAGTGCGATGCTGAATGGCTGTTATGCAGTGCGATGCTGATTGGCTGTTATGCAGTGCGATGCTGATTGGCTGTTATGCAGTGCGATGCTGAATGGCTGTTATGCAGTGCGATTAACTGTTCACTCTTTGGCAGTAAGTTAATGCAAACCGCACTGCTAAGACCTTTTTTTAAAACATCCAAATGACAAAGAAAAATAGAATTATTTACAAAATTATTAAAGTCAGTGTATAAGTTTAAGTATCTAGCGACACCTAGTGGCGAGATTCTGGCCAACTGTAGAAACGTGGCAGTACAAGATGGCAGCCTCCGTGAGATGGTCCAGTGAATCCATGTGTGCGGCCGGCTTTGACATTTTTATTTATTGTTAAACAGTCAAGCGGAAACGCTGTCTCGACAAATGCATCACACAGTTTGATGACGTCAGTGCATATTATCTATTAGCCTAATGTGCATGTCTTTGGACTGTGGGAGGAAACTCAAACTGTGCAAACTCCAACACGGAAACTGAGCTCGGGACTTAAACTCAGGACCTTCTTGCTGTGAGGCGGACATGCTAACCACTACACCATCGTGCCGCCCTTGAGCTAATTCCAATGCCAAATTCTTACCCCTCGGCCATACTTGGCCGAAGGGGTATTACCGTTGCCTTCGGCGTCTGTCTGTCTGTCCATCGTTTAGCACTACAGCCTTTAAATTTGGAATTTGGTTACCAGATGTATCTTCGCAGCCTCCAGACAGCTATTTAAAATGAACTATATGTTATTACAGGAATTATAACACTTTAATTACTATCAGTAGTTAGGTTTGCATTGTGTGATTCCAATAACAGGATTGCAATAACTATGTGCTCCTCTTGTACAGATGTATTCGTATTACTTTCAGTAACAAGCTTAAGATACACCATCGGCCGAGGGGTTTCACGTGGTCACGCGGGTATTTTTATTATGTTCATGATATTGTTGAAGTCATTTCTTGTATTTTTTTCCCCCCGAAAATCGAGCACTGCACCTTTTTAAAAAAAGCAATATGTTATATAACGAATAATAAGGGCATGTTCAGTTCATACAGTTCATGGTTATGTAGAAACAGTGATGAACCTCCACTAATAATTTCATCATTATTATTATTTTTTTATATTTACTCCAGAAATGAATTCTGAGGGCATTTTCTTTTCTCTCAGGTCTGCCAAGAAGAGCACGGAGGAGGAAAAGGAGAAGGGTAAAGCACACTCGGAGAAAGACCGCGTCCACTGCCTTTGGGACAGCATCACCAAGACCATGGGTCAGATCACTCCGAACCGAAAGATGGACAGGATGGAGGGCTGGGAGCCGCCGCAGCTGAGCGAGGAGGTGGAGGGGAAGAGAAGCGACGGCGAGGGGAAGAAGAGCGACTCGTCTCCGCTCTCTACCGGGCTCTCGCTCTCCCTGCCTGGCTCTCTGACCCTGCCGTCCTGGACGGGCATCGGCTCAGAAGAAGACTCTTCACGCTACGCCAGTCTGAGCGAGCCCCAGGCCACAGGACCCTCGCAGTGGGCCGCTCGTGCTCGAGACAAACTGGCAGCTGTGCGACGCCGTAGCCCAGGCAGCCAATCAGATAGTGCGTGGGAGGGGCTTAAATGAGAAATCCAACACAATCGTGACACCGAACACTCGAGCGCATGGAAATATAACTCGGATTGGATCGCATGCACCGACGAAAAACATCAAGTGAAGGGAATGAGGACGCGCCCCTTCGAGTGTACTTAATAACATGATGTGTTTCTTCTGAAGGTCTAAAACTACGCAGGACCCTCGGGGTGAAGATCCGCTTTATAGACTCGCCATTTTTGTTAAAACCAAACCGATCAGCTTTTTTTTTTCTTTTCTTCGAAGGACACGCCCTGTTTATGGGCGTTCTCTGACATGCCTGCTGCCTTGTTCACCAGTGGCGCAAGACTGTGGCAATGAAATGCTTGTTAACGTTAGACCAAACATTTTAATATTTAATCGTAATAATTAATTGCAATCAGCCTTAAATCTTTAACTGTTTGACCAACTGCTTGGACGTCTCGTTTTGTCTGAAGGTTTGCTGCGCTGCTCAAAGCCACAGACAGGGGGCGACGTAAGAGACTACTGTGCCTTATAAGCTGGATAACGACTGGTGATGCTCTGATTAGGACCGAATGAAGTGGAGAAAGTGCTGGAAACCATTTAAATAATGCCTTATACCATCTGACTGTGAACACTGCGCGGTGTTGTACCTGCTTTTGTTTTATTAATCATCACAGAATACGAGTCTGAGTTCAAACATTTCATGCTGTGGGTACAATCTTGCAACTCAGGTGTTAGGAGCAGAGGCGGTGCACACGCAGACCTGCCAACCTTTTGGGATCGCATCTTCCTTCTTGACCATCGGTGCATGCTGGCAGATGAGCCGCCACAATCGACATGTGACTCTTGAATCAGGGAAAACTATGTAGGTGACGTCTAATATCAACTCACTCCCCCTGACTTGCTTAAGACACAACGTATAGACCGTTAGCGTTACCATAAAGTAAATACATAAAACCAAATAATTCACCTCAACAAAAAAAAAAAACCACACAAACCCCACACAGCAACTAGAAATTGGGTGTGGCATATATACAGGGTTTTACCTTATACACTGATTTACACTTTTCACGTAAGCAGTAATATTTATAGTTACTTGCACGTAAGTTGCGCGACTCCTCTAGGAGGCTCTGTTGCATGAAACACCCGAATGTACTGCTTTTACACGTCGAAGAATTGCGGGTTTCCTGTTTGACCCGAGGAATAATAATCACAAAATTTGTAAAGGCCATACAGACGAGCTAAATTCTCTTTAGCTAAACTTTCCAAAACCAGGCACCACAGGATTGCATGCAGGATTAAACTGGCCATGATGATGAACTCCAGCAGCTATAAAGCTTCACACATTATATATTTATACTAACCCTATATTGTAATAGGAGACGTCCGATTTTGGAGCATCACTGGAAATGTGGTGGTACCTCGCGGACCAATCACCGCTGTTATAGTTTGCGCCATCACAGCCTGTAGGTACATCGCAGGTCTGGAGAAGTAAGCAGGGCTACGATATCGCGCCGTACCCCATGCTAGCCTGTGCACGCCTCCCGATCCATGATGTACCAACACGATCCGACGACGCTGGTTATCTGCCTTTAACCTGCAGGCGCTCTGGGGGGGAGAATGCCGCCACTCGTCCATTTTAGTCTCGACGTTATGGATAGCAAGGTTTACCCACACACTTTCTAATTAAAAGCTTTATGTAACATGTATTTCCACTGTTCGTGGAAATGTTTCTAATTTCACCGAGATGGTCTGGTGAGCTGTTCAGGGTGTACCCCACCCTCGCCCAGAATCGGCTGAGATGGGCGCCAGCCTCCCCGCAACCCTAATTAGGATGTAGCTGCTCAGAAAATGAACGAATGATGAATGTTTCTAATTCCTCCGACACCCGGTGGGTTGGCAGGTCTGCGGATATTCAGCCCTAAAGGCATTTGGAGAATGTTATCAGAAGGTAAATGTTGTCACTGCCTTATGAAAGAACTCTCTACTACTGTAAGACCTGCATTTCTTTCCTCCATTTGAGCCATGAGAAGAAAAAAAAAGAGCAAAACTACTGTACTGCTTCCGACGCTGAATTTCAGGCTTCGACTTCTCCGTTACACTGAAGGAGTTCAAGAAGAGTGAAGGTTAAATATAGAGTTCGTATGTTCTCCACGTGACTGCGTGGGTTTCCTCTGAATACTACAGGTTTCCTCACACTGTCCAAAGACATGCACATTAGGCTCATTGGCTGTTCCTAGATGTGTGTGTGTGTGCGTGAATAGATGCATGTCTTGGCCCTGCGATGGACTGGTGAGTTGTTCAGGGTGTACCCCGCCTTCATCGAGTGTTGGCTGAAACAGGCTCCAGCCTCCCAGTCATTCATTTATTCTTTTCTGAAGCGCTTAATCCTAATTAGGGTCGCAGGGAGGTTGGCGCCCATCTCAGCCGACTCTGGACGATGGCGGGGTACATCCTGGACAGCTCACCCGGCCACCGCAGGGCAGCCTCCCAGTCATGGAGGGCCAAAATCACCACTGATCTCATTCTTAAACCTTCCCCATCTAATGCTAGTCTCCTAATGCGTCCTCCTTTTGATCAGACTCGTTTTCGGTGAAACGTTTCAGACTGCGCTGATCCTCACCGGAACTTGTCCGAATCTGCCAAACCTTCACCGATGAAATTAAATAGAAGTTTAACACAATCACATGTCAAATTCTACTGAGGGATAATAGAGATCGCTGTATACTAGAGTTTTATCTCATCAGTTCTTTTTTCTCTTATAGAGTTCTTAAATGTTTCACTGATTTTGATTTGATTTTTTTTTCTCTTTGCTGAAAGCTCTTCTTGTATCGTTTTGTTTAACCACAGAGTTTTTGATTCCAAATAAAGCGTCTCCCGACAGTCATTCTCAGTGTGCTTTCGTTCATCAGGGTACCTGTAAACGAGTGGAACCAAATAACAAACCTGACAGGACGGAGCAGTTTGGTGTGACCCACACGCGCGGTTTAAACCCAACCATCATCTGTCCATCACCGACATCCACATTGTTTCCAGCCAAATTCTTTTTCCGTCACTTTTTTAGTGACACCAAACGGTGCTGAATTGTGTTCAGAGTTTCAGATCATTTCAGTGAGTCATATCAGTGAGTCGAATGATGCTTTTGGTGAGTCGAATCATTTGGTTCATCTCAGCAAGTTATCTGGTTTTGAATAAAATAGCAATGGGGACAGCCGTGGCCTGCTGCTCAGAGAAGTGGCTTTAGGACTGAAAGGTCGCTGGTTCGAGTCCAGGGGGAGCTGGACCCTCCCTTCCTTCACCTTCATGGCTAAGTGCCCTTGAGCAAGGCACCGAACCCCCAACTGCTCTCCGGGCGCCACAATGTGTAGCAGCCCACTGCTCCGAGTGTGTGTGTGTGTGTGTGTGTGCTCACTTTGGATGGGTTAAACGCAGAGCCAAAATTTCCCTTATGGAATTAATACAGTATAAAATGAGCCACTCGGGTGCCAAATGATTCGGTTCTTATTGATGAACTGAGCCACTTGAGACGCAACTCTTTCAGCTCAAACTCAACAATTAGAGTCAACCATTAAATAGTTTTTCTTTAATTGTTGGTCAGTAATGAACAGAATACCAATGTGATACTTGGGAGCCAAAAGAGCCGACTCTTCATCACCATCATCTGTTTGATCCGGGGTCGGGTCGCGGGGGCAGCAGCCTAAGCAGTGAGGTCCAGACGTCCAGCTGTCGCTTTTCATTCTCAAAATCTCAAATTTGTCTCGCGACATTCGCGGCATCGCCTGGCTCGTGAACTCCCCGCAAATCATTTCAAACATGTCTGAAATTTCCACAAATGTCGCAAAACGAGGCTCCGACACGGAGTAGTATCAAACAGTCCGCACATGTCGCGAGAAGCTCGCAGAGTTCGTGTTGCTCGCAAATTATTCGTTTTTTTGTTCGCAAGGAAAATCAACAAGTTGGAGACTGGCACGCGGAACGTTTGAGACTTTCTGCCATCCGCCATATTCCGTGTATTTTGTCATCATTCGTATTTTATTTGCATTTTGTTCTGGTGAATAAAAAGTAAAATGGTTTGGGAACAAAAAGTGAACAAAACACGACTGATTTACGACGGGAGATTCGCTTTTTTTTTTCGCCAAACGTCCGCAAACCAATCAAAACATTTGTCACAAAAATTAGTTGTGCGACCTTCTGGCAACTTTTGCTCCCGCTTCCCCCCCCCCCCCCAATGCATGCAGTGATCTAAAGATGTGATTTCTGTTCCGCGCTAACACAAACCAACGCAACGACGAGATTGCGTTCCCTGATGAAAGATTTAATCACCACAGGTTTTTTCCAGATTTTTAGCAAATCTTTACCTGTACAATCAAAGGCATCACTTCTCACAGGCAACTTCATCCATTACATAAACGTTTCAGGAATATTAAAGGAATATTACAAAGTGCAAAGAAAGGATATAAAATACATCAGCTCATAAATAGCAGTGCTTACATCATCAGATCTTTCTGTTTTCAGAAAAGTGTATTATAAAAAGTCACTGTTAAAACCGATATGGCAAAAAGCAACCGGTGCAAACGTACACACGTTAGTGTCAAACACGTCCGATCGATGCACATCACGACAAGATAACGAGGACAGACGCGACGTTACGGCCGCGTCAACATGCGTTCCGTTATTATGAAAAGCCTCGTTCTGTTTTTCCTGGCGTTGTTCCGTATTTCCCTCCCCCTCCCCTCCCCTCCCTATAGCATGCAGCAAAGTCTCTGTATTAACTCCGCCCAACTATTCCTCAGAACAGCACCGAACATCGTCACAGAGGAAGGAAACAGATGAAAAAACAAGAAACAAAAATACACCAACACTGTGACATCATCAGGATTACTAAGCCCTTAAAGTTCGGGTGAGCAAAAAAATTAAAACCGCCCAACACAGAACAGGAATGTCGGGACGCTCCCTCGCTGCTGCTAACGGGAGAACGTGGGGGGTGGGAGTAGAGTGTAGTCTGGAGGGGGGAAAAGAGGAGTCAGGAGTGAGAACTCGGGGTTTTTATAGATTCAGTCCTTCACTGTGCAGCATATGGAGTCGACTTCAGAACTTGAACAGGTCTATGAAGTGCTGGGGGGAGACGGCTGTGAGGCAGCTGTCGGGGTCGTTGGCTGTGCAGGGGTGTCCCGAGTCCTGAGAGAGAGAAAGAGAGATGAGTCCTCAACATAACTTTGGGGAAGAACAGCATAGTCATAAGCACAACTTCTTTAGACAAGGAAGACACCGTTAAATTTTGGAGACAATTCAGATCAAGTTCTGGACCCGGGAATTTTTTAAACAATTTTTTAGCATTAACAAAAAAGGTTCATTTTTTTTAAGAGGTGTGGTATTACAGCAGGCCCAGTAGGGCCTGTTATTTTTTTCCCCCAGCCTGGTGGAGGTTTGCGCTCTCTGACCAATTTTCTCCCCGTTTAGTCCTAGCTAATTTCAGTTTAGATGCTTCCTAATCACATGATCACCACCAACATGACACCAACCACCGCATTTCTTCGCATATGCATATTTAGGAGCAGTGTAACACACTCAGAGGAAAGCGCTATCCTCCCGCCCCCTTGTATACGTGAGCTCACAGGCACCCATGATAGGCTAGTGATCGATTAAGTCACAGGGAAGCGAACCAATTCCTCGGCCAATTAACATTCATGGGCTCTCGGCTGTGGCCGGTTGTGTGCGTCGCATGATCCAATAGTATTCTTGACAGCAGTGACATCAAGATTCGAACCTGCGATCTACCGACAAAAAGTCTTCAGCACTCTCTGAATGTGTTACGGTACAGTAAGATGAGAAAGCGTGGACGAGGAAGAGCACAGTGAACCAGGATGCTAAACGAAAAGGGTTCGGGCTCATATGAAGTGTGGAGGGTTAAAACTGAGCATGAGCAGAGAGAAAGGGAGCGAGGAACAGGAAGGGTGGAGAGGACAGACGGTGCAGGACGAAAAGAAATGAACACAGATACAAAAGTGAACGACGACTCTGAAGCTTGTACCTTAAACAGCAAAGCCACGTGTCGGTCCTTTCGGAGGGAAGAAGCCGGGGTGGAGCAGTAAAGGAAACCAGCAGCAGGGGGGGAAAGGTTAAAGGTCAGAGAGCAGGGCATTGTAGAGGACATCACAGTGAATATGATTCGTGTTTGTAGAAAGAGTCGAACAAAACTCAACACAAATCTGCATTCCAATCATTTATAATAAAGATAAATATTACAGTAATGACTGACTGAGATCATCTGATGGGTTCGAAACTAAATCACCAACGATTTTCAATAAACACCATTTTATCAGGAAAAAAATTTAACAAAGTCTAATAATAAAGTAATAATAATAAATTAAATGTAATAAAGTCCTGAAGATTTCCTCCTGGTGGAACATGTACTGACTGCTGCACTATGTTTACATACACAGTCTTATTCCACACTCGCATTCCACTCATGCACTCCACACTCGCATTCCACTCATGCACTCCACACTCTCACTCCACACTCGCATTCCACTCATGCACTCCACACTCGCATTCCACTCATGCACTCCACACTCTCACTCCACACTCGCATTCCACTCATGCACTCCACACTCTCACTCCACTCTGCACTCACACTCATGCATTCCACTCATGCACTCCACTCTGCACTCATGCACTCCACACTCGCACTCCGCACTCGCATTCCACTCATGCACTCCACTCTGCACTCGCACTCATGCACTCCACACTCGCATTCCACTCATGCACTGCACACTCGCACTCCACTCTGCACTCGCACTCATGCACTGCACACTCGCATTCCACCCATGTACTCCACACTTGCACTCCACACTCGCACCCATGCACTCCACACTCGCACTCATGCACTTCACACTCACATTCTACAGTCGCGTTCATACTTCGCATTAGAACTCCGCACTCACACTCCACGTTTGTATTCCACACTCGCACTCATACTCCCCACTCACGATCCACTAGTATTCTAAAACCAACCATATTCAGAATTCGATACGGGTGACGTAAACAGCGTATTCTTTTTGTATATTTCAAATTTAGCATTTTTTGAATAAAACGTGAGGTGGGATGGTATTCTACAGGGTTGGTAAGTCTTCGACCAGAGTCGGCTGAGATGGGCGCCAGCCTCCCCGCGACCCTAATTAGGAATAATCGGCTTAGAAAATGAACTAATGAATGAATTTTCATGAACCGTGTAAACAAACAGTTTAATAGAAAGTTTGTCTTTTCTGCTGTAGAATTTTTGTGGACTCGAACCCAGGACCTTCTTGCTGTAAGGTGTTAACCACTACGCCGCCTGATCAAAAACACATCATACTTTTTTTAAACATTTATAATAATATTTAATATTGTGGAACAACTTCAAGATACGTTCGTTACAGTTATCACTTATGAAAAGTCTCATTCCAAAACGCCAACTAAATAAATAAATAAATAAATAAATGCACCATCTTTATGTAACATATCCCACACGCATTTTGTCCGAAACGCGTCCATGTACAGCGGAGTGAATCCTGGACGTAGATGGACAAAGAGGAAAGGGCGGGCCCCGCAAAAGCTGGCGGGAGGAGCTAACTGCAACTGGTCTCAACCCTGATGATGCGTCGGACAGGGTCAAATGGAGAAGGGGCTCACAGCCATGCACCGTCACACACCGGAAACGGAAAGTGTGCGTGAGTGAGTGACGCGCTGGCCATCCTACCTAGGCGAGTACGTGAGGTCTGATCCCACGGTAGAGCTACTGTAGCACAAACTACTGAAACTGTTACTGCTGGATCTGATAGAAAGGAATCACACAGTGTATTACAGCTCGCCATGTACGGAGCCGTCCAACCACAGACCAGACGGATGGTGGACGAGTCAGGTCCCATTCACAGATCAAATAAAAATCTATTCAAATTTTAATGTTAAACCACTGAATACATTTTTGGAAGTTTCCCCCAAAAGTTTATTCTCCTTATATTTATAAAAAGTCGGGTTTATCTTGGGTTGCTGCTTGGGTTGGGTTGCTGATGCGTCAAAATGAAAACTGCGAGTCACCCCCAGCGTCTGAGAGTTTACCTTCCAGAACAGGATGCTACAGTGTCTGCAGAAGTGGAGTGTATCGCCGTACTGCTCCTTCTTTGGGTAGTACTTCTGCAGCGTGAAGAACATCAACTTCCAGTCCACGTGGCCTTTCTCAGATATAATCAAGTGCCTGCAAAACTACACACACACACACACACACACACACACACACACACACAGCCTCACTCATGATACCCGTCACCCTCTGATTTGCTCCTACACTGCCCTCTTGTGGTTTGAATAAGAATAACATCTCATCAACATTACCGCCCTTAAAAGGTGGGGTGAACCCTGAACAGCTCGTCAGACCATCACAGGGCCGACGAACATACAACCATTCACACTCACACCCTCACCTAGGACTGTCAGAGGAAACCAGAGAACCTGGAGGAAACCCATGCAAGCACAGGGAGAGCATGCAAACTCTAGACAGAAACGCCCTCGCCCGAGCTCGGGACGCAAACCCAGGACCTTCTTGCAGAGAGGCGGACGTGCTAACCACTATGCCACCTTGCTGCCTATTTTCTCTCCTGAATTTGGTCGTATCCGTCAAGTACGTCCCCACTATCACGACTACCACCAAACCTGGGCGTAAGCACTCGCGTGCCCACTTCTTTAAGAAGCGTTTGCGCCGAGGGGTGGCCTAACACACTCGGAGGGAAAACACTATCAGCTCAGGAGAAGAAGAAGAAACTCTCTGGGACTGAGTAAGATCAGCACGCCAACATGACGACCCCGAATAACCTTTACGCACAAAGAGAGGATGTGAGAAACAACGTAACATCTAATTACAGCACCACTCTAATAATACACAACAATCCACACCTCCACACTGTGTCATGTGAGTAACCATCCCGCTATTCTACAATTCCTTCCTCACGAACACCTCGGACTTCCTGCCCCTTTTACTACACCGACACATGACCTCATACCTTTCTTCCTCTTCCTCTCTTTTTCTCTCTCACCCTTTTATTTGCCGCCGAGCTCTTATTCGGGAAAATCTCTTCACCTGTTTCTCAGCAAAATGGAACTGGCACAACTTCTTCCACAGCTGCCGGTCCTCACTGAGCATGTGCAGCGTGGGCGTGGCCTGTCCCAGGTTGATGATGTCACAGGCATCGCTGAACTTGTACAGGATGTTGTTCTGCATGTGGAGGGGAAGGTCACTCAGTGTCATGCCGTTGGAGATCCGCTGGAAAGGAACAGAATAAAACGAATCATCGAGTTGTTGGAATTCAAACCGCGTTGGAATTCAAACCGCGTGGCGACGAATCAGACCGAGAACATTCACGCCGAACAAGCAAGTTACCAAAACACACAGCAGTGATGAGATCAGCGAGCCTGTGGCGTGCTTGTCATGCTGTAGTCGCGATATTCACCTACAAGGTGATGACGACGACTCGGATGCTCCACTAGTACCTGCTCGTTTCCTTGTTGCTATGGAAACACTCACTCGAAAAATGTCCTGCTAAACTATTTGTTTATTTTCAGAGTTTTATAGCGAGAGGAAGATCAGTATTTGCACAAGCTGCTGTAAGTGTGAGCTTTTGCGTGTGTTTGTAATGCGATGTCACGTTACGCCATTTGTGCGTTCCTAACTGATAATCACCGGCGCTACAATCCAACGATCTGCGATCTCCTGTTGAATAGTGACCTTAAGGGCTTCGGGAGTTTGGGGTGGATGAATATACGTTCGTGATTTAAGGTAGCACCACAGAAATAAATCACAAGGGGCGTGGTCAGGGGACCGGGCCGCCACCCGACATCACCACGCAGCGAGATCACCCGATCCGGAAGCATTTCCCTCAGCACTTCCAGTGATCTTCGAGCTGTGTGTGCCGTCGCTCCGTCTTACTGAAACCACACATCGAGCTGTTCAAGTTGGGGTCGGGCCACCAGCAGACCGCAGCACCGCCTCCCCTCTATCACCAAGTTTCATGTGTGAAAATAATTATTTGATTTTCTTTAACCTTTTTTTCATTTTACCTTTGAAATGTGGGAAGGTTTTTTTGGGTCACCCCATAATAATCTCTGGGTCTCAGGTAGGGTCGAAAATCAATCAATATCTTCTGACCAATCAGATTCAAGCATTCAACAATACAGTGGTATAAATGTATTAAACGGCAAGCCAAGTTTATAACAAGCTTCCAACATAAAACCGTTTCTCAGATTGCGTAATCAAATCCGGTGAGTCACGATAAGCAGGACACGCAAATAAATACAGAAATAAAAAGGTGAAGCGCCGACGAAGTTCACTTCCTTAATAAAGTCCGGATGTGAAGCAATTATTCAAAATCCTGCTCAGATTGTTCAGATACGTTCAGCAAGCCAACACACACACACACACACACACACACACTACCTTGGGGATCTGTAAATTGTTGAGCTGTTGTTGCCAGTTATGAATGGTTTCCAGGCGGCAGAGCCAGATGTTGATGTTGCCCACGAGTACAGACTTGCCCACTTCGCGGATGAGAGTCCTGAGTACTGAGCTGAGGTCCTGAAGTAAAGCTTTAATCAAGCGCGGGTTCTGATGATCGTCCAGAGCTGAGCCATTCAAAAAAACTATCATTATAATAACAATAAAAACAATTCATATAAATAAAATACAGAATTCTAACAATTAAATAAATTTAAAAAAACACAAAAATAATAATAATAGCAATAATAATAAAAAATGCTAAATAATAACATGTTTATATAAATATATAAATACATTATGAATAAATTTATTTATATATTTACATTATTATACTTTATTTATATAGGCAGAACGTGGTCCGCCTCACAGCAAGAAGGTCCTGGGTTCGATTCCCGGGGTCTGTGTGCAGTTTGCATGTTCTCCCCCTGCTTGTGTGGGTTTCCTCCTGGTACTCCGGTTTCCTCCCACAGTGCAAAAACATGCACAGTGGGCTGATTGGCTGTTCCAAATTGCCCCTAGGTGTGAGTGTGAGTGCGAATGGTTGTGTGTGTGTTGCCCTGCAATGGACTGGCGAGCTGTTCAGGGTGTACCCCACCTTCACCCAGAGTCGGCTGAGATGGGCACCAGCCTCCCCGCGACCCTAGTTAGGATTAAGCAGATGAGAAAATGAATGAATGAATGAATAAATGAGTACTATTTGCACGTAATTGTTCATTTATAATAAATAAATAAATGAAGAAATCTGTACAGACTGTATAGAGATTAAAGTCGGAGCTACAGCGTTTTTATTTCAGAGGTTTTTATTATTTGTTTTCGTAACATTGAGAACCCTGAGAATCTCGAAACCTCGCACAGCAAATAGCAGGATGCTCGGAAAACACCAACGATCCTGTAAATATACACATTTCAGCTTATGGGTTTTTTCCTAGGACTTCCAGAGCAGGCTATCGTACGTAAAGAAGGTTCTGGAGCGTTCTTTTATTTTATTTTTCATGGATTTCCTTCCCATTCCTTCCAGGACACGAGATACCGGAGCAGGAAGGTAAATATTTTTACATCGTTTTTATTTAATAGAAAAGTAGATTGTGTCTAATCCTTGGAAAGGTGTAGAGTACACTGTAAAGGGAAAAGGAAAGCCTGGTCTCTGGTGGCCGTCCTGTCTCTCACCTTTTCTCACGATCTTCTCCAGCACGTTGAAGTAGTTTTTCTGAGCCGCGCCGCTCAAAGACGTCAGCTGGGACTTTGCGATTAAATGCAGCAGCTTCGGAGACAGAGACGAGGCAGTGAGCGCGAGGCAAAAGCGACAAAGGGACGAAGAAAAGTTTTAAAAATGAAGCAGAGGGTCGACGTACTTTAACCACGTAGTTGAATCTGCGAACATCCTGGATGGCGCTGGAAAAATCCAGCCTGTTAAAAGCTTCGCCTAGAGTGCAGTAGCCATGTCTCTACAACACACACACACACACACACACACACACATACACACACACACAATAAAGATATGTGGCATGTTTGGGGTCGTCATCTGACCAGTGTAGAACGGATGTCTCACCTCCCTCGTGCTCTCTTTCTGAACGTAGATCCACCGCTCCTTGTACAGAACTAAACACAAAACACATGTAGACTCTGATTACGCTGCTGATTGTGGCATGATGTGAGTCAGTGAGCGCTGGTCATTTTGATTTATATATATATAAAAAGAAATAACAGCCGTGTGAAGGTTTTAGATAAACGCCCCCTGCTAGTAAACAGTGAGTGAACTACAGCAGGTTTCTTTATGAGCTTTGAAGACTAGGATCAAATGGCTTTGATGTTATTTTAATCACAGAAATCAGATGAAGGTCTAGTACGCTCACATATTATATACGTAAGGGATAATGTACAGACAGCCGTTAGGGTTCTGCATGAGCCTGAATAATAATAATAATAATAACAATAATAAGAAGCCACACGGAGGTGCAGTGGTTAGCACGTCCGCTTCACAGCAGGAAGGTCCTGGGTTCGATTCCCGGGGTCGGGGTGTTTCTGTGTGGAGTTTGCATGTTCTCGCCGTGCTTGCGTGGGTTCCTCCCACAGTCCAAAAACATGCACAGTAGGCTGATTGGCTGTTCCAGATCACCCCTAGGTGTGAGAGTGAGTGTGAAGTGTTGTGTGTGTGTTGCCCTGTGATGGCCTGGCGAGCTGTTCAGGGTGTACCCCGCCTTCGCCCAGAATCGGCTAAGACGCGCGCTAGCCTCCCCGCGACCCTAATTAGGATTAAGCGGTTTAGAAAATGAATGAATGAATATTTTATATATATACACATATATATAGTGGTTCGGGCATCTGATCAGAATGCCTCCTGGTCACCTCCCTTTAGAGGTGTTCTGAACACGTCTATCTGGAAGGAGGTCCCGGGCAGACTCAGAACTTGCTGGAGGGTTTATGTATCCCATCTGGCCTGGGAGCAGTTCGGGATCCCCAGGAGGAGCTGAAGAGTGCATGCAAGGGTTTCATGGACGAATCCGATGTTGAGACCGGGGGTTCTGACTGTAGTTCCGGATGTAAGGTGAATCCCAGGTTTATATTAATAGGTCACTGTTTCCACCCGGTGATGGAAGGAGTCTCCAGTGTAAGTGTTTTAACAGCCAGTACACAAACTCTATGGGACTTCGTAGTTATTTCAAGCTGTGTTCGCTTTGACCTTGAGTGACCTTGAAAGCTCAACTCGCTAAGTCACAAGATCTTAGAATAAGAAAGGTTGTTTTTTCCGCTAATCTGGTCGCGTATACGTGCTATAAAACACATCATAAGACAAGCACTTGGGTAATTAAAACCAGCACCAATAAAGCACCTATTTGCTTCCTTATCCGTGTTGCGTTGGCAGAGGTACGCTGCCCTTTATGAGTGCTGCTTTAGTTCAGATTGAATCACACACACTGCATCGTAGCCGAAAAATATTCTGATACGTCTACATGCCTTTCAGGAACTGTGCTGATGGGACAGCAGATGATTCCAGGCCAAATATGGGGAGATCGTAGCAGTAGCTAAAGTGTTTTCTTTGCAACCAAATGTCAATTTTCCACAACAGATGGAATCTGAACCCAAATATCTCCTTCACGCATCTAATCACATCAACCACGCGAGGTTTATAAGTGGCGCAGCTGTAGGTTCTGTTCAGCCCCCGTGCCTGAGATCATGAGATCTTAAGGGTGCGTTGTGGCTGTTTTCTGGCAGCCGGGTCGGGATTATTTCTTTCCACACTGTTATGCGAGCCAGATTAAAACACTGAGCGTGCGCTGGCGCTCGACCATCTCTCATCGGCTATCTGGCTTTGCCATAAAAGGCAATCCCAAGTCATGCTAGAAGAGAATATTTACCACTTTATACTGAGAGGTTTAGATCCGATACACAGACAGACGGCGGGACTTACACTGGGATTTCGTGTTGTTGTTGAAGAAGTCCTTTTTTCTTTTCTTGGCAACTACTTCACACATATTTCCTGCGAACAAGTTCTCTTTGTTTTCGTTGTCGAATCTGTAGTAAAAGACACAAAAAAGACAGTAATGGAGGGGAGAATGTGCCCCCTCAGTACGTTTACTCCTCCACTGATACTCCACGATTGTTCTGAATATGACACAGCATGTCGCATAAACAGCATAGATGGAAATTAGCATTATTTCCAATTTATATGTAGGATATGGAGATATTATTCTGATTTAGGGCCCGCATCATCCCAACTTTACTGGAATGGAGCAACTGTGTTGCACACAATTTCCTCCAGGATCAATAAACTATTCTGATTCTGATTTCTTGGACATGTATACAGTGCATTTGGAACGTGCAACGTCTGGAATATTTTGTGCATGTAAGCATAGCGACGGTATTCCTAACACAAGTCCTTATTTTATTATTGTTTTAAAACTCAGACAGAAAAAGCATAACTACTTTTTTTCAGTATTAATTGTAAAAGGAGCTAAAAATAAATAAATAAATTCAGAATCTGTGTGGCCACAAACTAACCAATGAATTAGCAGTAAGAGATTAGCATATGGCGGCAAGGCGGTGTAGTGATTAGCATGTCTACTTCGCAGCAAGAAGGTCCGGGGTTCAAGTCCCGGGCTCGGCGAGGGCGTTTCTGTGTGGAGTTTGCAAGTTCTCTCCGTGATTGCATGGTTTCCTCCGGGTACTCCGGTTTCCTCCTAAAGTCCAAAAACATGCACAGTAGGCTGATCGGCAGTTTCAAATTGCCCCTAGGTGTGAGTGCGTGTGTGAATGGTTGTGTGTGTGTTGACCTGCGTTGGACTGGCGAGCTGTTCATGGTGGACCCCTGCAATCATGAAACCCGTCCTGTGTTCATCCACAGACTCAGTCCTCTATAACGTCTAGACAGTTCTGCTAAGTGTAATGATTTATAATCGTGGTATCTGGTTTCACCCAGAAGGGGGCAGGCTTCATTTTGAGTCGGTTTCCTTCCTTGAGAGAGTTTCCTTCCGTCTGCTCTCCCACGTTCTGCTTCGTAGCGGAACTAAACCCAAAATAAATAAAGGATACTGGTTTGTTCAGCTGACCGTATGACACTTCATTATCCACGAACATGAGGACCAAAATGAAACGCAGTATAAAACCCCGTGGCGTGGGCCGTGTGTGTATACACGTTTGTGGTAAAAGGGGAAAACAATACCACTCATCAGGGTGCTAAATATAGGCATGTCTACGTGTCAAAAAAAAAAAAAAAAAAGAAACACAACCCTTTCTCACTTCCTCTCTGTGTGCACGCTCTTTCTCACCGAGCCCGAATGCAACATCACCTCCGTTTCTGAGCTGTAATTACAGGTTATCAGGCCACACTCCGGTCTGGCTCATTCCATCCACACACAAGCACTACGCTGCTTAAAAAAACACCCACGTTTGTATATAGTGTACGTGTCCGCACTTCCTACTGTTTAACTCATGCCTGTGGTGGAAACGTGGCTGGATCTCAGAAGGGGATGAAGGTTATTTTGTGACGTTTTATTGAATCATATCACAAGACCGAGAAAACCGTTCTGTTTTCATTAAAGGAGCGCTGACACCATTTTCATCCAAATTTATTTTTGCCCAAAAGTCGTGTAAATATGCACTAACTGTCTAAAAATACCAAGTGTCTGTGTTTGTTAAATAAACTTTCAACGTGCAAATCAAAAATAGTTTAAAGTTTTCGAACCTGACATGGAGCGGTTGGAAACGGATTGCAACAAGGAACTTTACTGTAATCTTTTTAGGCTGAACAGACAGAAATCTCCTTACCAACTCTTGAAAAGTTTATTCATTCAAACATTTTCAGAGCCACTTAATCCTAATTAGTGTCGCGGGGAGGCTGACGCCCATCTCGGCCGACTCTGGGAGAGGGCGGGGTACACCCTGAACAGCTCACAAGGCCATCGCAGTGCCAACAAACACACAACCATTCACACTCATACCTAGGGGCGATTTGGAACAGCCAATTAGCCTACTGTGCATGTTTTTGTACTGTGGGAGGAAACCAGAGTACCCGGAGGAAACCCACGTTGTTGTACGAGCCTAAATCATATCTAGCATCCTTTGTAAACCGAATTTCCATCTATATAAATGATTCTGCCTTCTTAAATTTTAATACCTGGAAAGATGTATGTAGGTTGGTAGGTAAAGTCTGCAGGGCACCCGAGCCTAGTGGCTCATCAGGGCAGAAGCGTGAAGCGACTAGAAGTTCAAGAAGTTCTCCTCCTGGATGGTACACTAGTCCATCGCAGGTTACCTTCCCAGCATTTTCTACTGGTACCCATTTATACTGCTGGGGGGGACAGAGGCACAATTGTGGTTGAGACCTTGCTCAGGGGTCTTGGCACAGTGGGGGTCTAACAGGGATTCGAACCCATGACCTCCTGATCATGAGCCCAGCACCGTAGCCACTACACCACCGGCCCCACCAAAGATGCATGTAGCACACCCTTTAAATCACTTCTCTTAACGCTGATGCAACCTGCACCAGCGGAGCTAAGTGGATCAGATCGTACAGAACATAAGACGAGGCAGTAACGGATATAGCATGACACAGGAGAGCCTTCATTGTAGCGCAACAGGATTCGTTTACAGCAGAGTAAACTAGCATCAACTAGTGGATGAGTACGAGTCGGACTGGAACCCAGAACCTTCTTGCTATGAGGCGGATGTGCTAACCGCTACACCACCGTGCCGCCCCTTCAGTCATAATTATGGAATACTAAATCATTCCTATTTGTAAACATTATTGTAAACATCATTATTATTATTATTATTATTATTGTTGTTGTTATTATTATTATTGTTGTTATTATTGTTATTATTATTGTTGTTGTTGTTATTGTTATTATTATTATTGTTATTATTATTGTTGTTGTTATTATTATTGTTAATATTATTGTTGTTGTTGTTTAATTGTTAATATTGTTGTTATTATTGTTGTTATTGTTATTTTTATTATTATTGTTGTTGTTGTTATTATTATTGTTGTTGTTATTATTATTGTTAATATTATTGTTGTTGTTGTTTAATTGTTAATATTATTGTTGTTGTTGTTTAATTGTTAATATTGTTGTTATTGTTATTATTATTGTTGTTGTTATTATT
>JBCNYH010000003.1:34043881-34055451 GCA_039654325.1 Tandanus tandanus
TGGTTTTTTTTTCGGGGCACTTTGGGGTCAGGGGTTCCCTTTTTGTCTTTGGGTGGGGGGGTTTTGTGGTTTTTTTTTTTTTTTTTTTTTTTTTTTTTTTTTTTTTTTTTTTTTTAAGATGGGACGAAACTGGAGAACCCTGAGGAAACCTGTGTGGACAGGTGCAAAATGCCGTACAGAGAGTAAAAACTGTGATGTGATTGTACACCCTGACTATAAAGCAATGCCTTTGCAAACCACACGACATGATTTCTGCTTGTTTTAGTTCAGTTTTGTTTTTTTGTTTTTTGTTTTGCAGGGAAACGAGCAGGACTTTGAGCGGGTGTACGAGCAGTGTGTACGGTGCTGCAGAGCCTTTCTGGAGAAAAACTCCTAACACACACACACACACACACACACACACACCCATGTAGCTGTTTTATTCTAAAATATGTGTGATGAGTGTTATAATATGAACAACAGATTGCACTAATGGGTTTTACCCCCACCCCCAGCCGCAGTGGTAGAGGGAGGTCCTAATTGGAAGATAACGTTTATGTGAACGTGAGTTGTGTGGTGCTTCTACGAATCTGCGTTTGACATGTTGACCCTTTCATCCATAGGAAAAAACAATAAACCAAAAAAGAGGACGTAAATAATCTGAGCGTACGAGTTTCTTTAATCGGTGTGGAATTCCCGTGATTAATAACGTGCACTGGGAGTTCTGGAGACTAAATCTAAATCTCTTGTCCTCCCTTCCTCCCCTTTTCAGAGCCGTTATGGATCCGTCTCCATAATAACAAACATCAATTGTTCACATTTCCGCCTCGGGCGATTGTGGTTGAGCTTTCGCCGTTTAATCGGAAAGGAGAATGGGCAGGAACTGGTGTAAATCAGATCTGCACTGGAAAATAGGAAGGATAGATGGTCAAGGACTTAATTGCTTTTTTCTTTCATCTGTGCTTTTTTTTCGCTCTCTCTTTCCTCCTCAGGGCTGCGGCGTTACAGCTTTCTAGAGATTTCTGTTCGAATAGAGAGTTAGGTTTGTGTCCGAGTTCCATCTAAACTCGCTGGAGTAGTTTCTATTAAACACATGCAGCGTTTCAGAGTTTATTACATGTTTATGTTCATGTAAACGGCTTCTCATCCGGGGTGGATTGTACAGATTTAGTCACTTTACCTACATTTGGCTTTAAAAGCTTTTGGGCTTCAACAGTCACCTCATTTCTCTATTTAAAAAAACAAAAACAAAACCTTGCGTGCCGCATTTAAGTTTTCAAAAAGTTCTGATGAGAAACTGGTATTTTTTTTTTTTAATCCGGCCTAAAATGAAATAGTACAAGAAGTATGAGATCCCTTTATTCTCCATCCTTTTGGGAAATCTTTAAAAGGTGATGTGGAAACCCAACAACCTAATAAAAAAATTATAATTAAAAAAAAACACTACCAACTACTAAAAAGAATTATTTGTTACACTGGGGCCACGATTTCAACAATTCCAAAAAGTGTGCAGCTCCAGGATTTATGAGCACGCTTGGTGCACATCATCCAAGGGATGAAACTAGAAGGAATCAGGTTTAAGTTCATCTACGATGGCGCATCAACGTCTCTTTCGCTCTGTTACGGTCTGTTAAACTCGACTTCGCTCGACTACCACTCCCACATTCTATCATGAACGGCGTCAAATCGTATTAAATCGTGACAAAATTTGACACACTCGCGCTCGTCTCTCTCAGATCGTGTGTGGTCAGATCGTGGCCCCAGTGTAAACCGCGGCTAATTTGACCTTTTGATTAATTTTTTTCCCCTTGTTCAGAAAGAAACCTTAAAGGGTCCAGGTCACCTTTCCCAGAATCCTCTGCACCAAGTGCTTTTTTTTTTTTTTGCTTTTTTCCCTAACAGCGTGCCCATAAATGCTTTTATGTCTATTATCAAAAAAAACACATTTTTGACGTTTGTTGATTATGGTTCATTCTAGAACCAAATCTACAAGAAAAATCCACACTGCTAGAAAAGAAAAGATTAAAGAACCTTAAAGAGGAAGTTGGACAAAACTCGCTCGCTCACTCACTCGTCAATCCACTTAATCCTAATTAGGGTCGCGGGGAGGCTGACTCTGGGCGAGGGCGGGGTACACCCTGAACAGCTTGCCAGGCCATCGCAGGGCCAACACACACACACAAACACTCACTCACGCCTAGGGGCGATTTGGAACCGCCAATCAGCCTACTGTGCATGTTTTTGGACTGTGGGAGGAAACCGGAGTAACCGGAGGACCACGCAGGCACAGGGAGAACATACAAACTCCACACAGAAATGCCCTCACCGAGCCCGGGATTCGAACCCAGGACCTTCTTGCTGTGAGGCAGACGTGCTAATCACTCCACCACCGCGCTGCCTGTAAAGACCTGGTTCTGGATCTTCTTTATGACAGTTTTTATTTATTATTTTTTTAAATCATCCCAGGAATGATTCGTGGTCACTGTTTGTAACAATCATATAATTTATTTAAATATAATTTCTCTTAAATATTTATACGTATCTCAACACGTCACTGATCTATCAGACAAGTGTAGTGCTCCGCTCGTTACAGTGACTTTATCTCCTTCATGTACAGTATTTACACACCGATTTTTCTTTTGTACCTTTATACATGTACATCAAAATATATGGACTATATTTCCTTTTACACATACACACACACACTCTGGTCAGCAAACATCTGGTGATTTCACAGATGTGCAGTAGAGTTGAAGTGTGTTGGGATAAAAATAAGTTAGCGGTTATGTTTTAGGAAGCAGGAAGTCCTTGATCAGGAAATAAACACCATCTTTTTTTCTTTTTGTCACCACTTTTTTCACACTGACGGTGAAATATTGACCTCAAGAGAGTCATTATCTTATCGGGACAAAATAAAAAGCAAAGGTGGTCCTTCTGTCTTTCTCTCATCAAATCCTGGGTAAGGTCAAAACCTTTTGATGCAGCTCCGTTGAGTTCGAATCAAAAAAACAAGTTTACGATGAGTACGTCCATTTGTCGCCATCATCTCCACAATGTGCTCCATCTGTTCTTTTGTCTGTCCACGTGACCTCGGCGGCAGTGAAATCGTATCCCGGACATGATTTCCTGGTTAGATTGAACAATGAAGACGGTCGGTCTTGTCCAAAAAGGAATGTGACAATTTTTCGGCATAGTCCCTTCCTCTTCTGGTTTGGCTTGAACCTGCTGGAGAAGAGAGGAAGTTAAAAACCTGTGTTGTACCAAACATGGCTTGAAGTTCTGTAAATCTTGGATGTTTCTGAGAAGTCTTTATGAACTGCCAGGAAAGAGCTGACAAACATTTGAAAGCATGATTTTATTATTTCAGGAACGCCCTGAGTGTTGAACTCATTCATTCATTTGATGAATCTCTTAATACTTCTACGATCGCGGGAGGCTGGCACCTACTTGCAGCCGACTCTGGGCGAAGTCGGGGTACACCTTGAACTGCTCACCAGTCCATCACAGGGCCAACACACATACAACCATTCACACGAATGGGGCATTTTGTAACAGCCAGTTAGCCTTTCGTTAGCGAGGAAACCCACGCAAGCACGGGAAAAACATGCAAACTCGCCGAGCCTGGGACTCAAACCCAGGACCTTCTTGCTGTGAGGCGAACCACTATGCCACCGTCCTGCCGAGTGCTGAACTATAAGTTATAAATCCTTTCGTTTCTTAGAATACCTGTTAAAATGTCAGCGGCCTTCGGTGTAGCCTTCCGTACGCCTTGCTAATACAACTACATCATACTTGTACTCGGTGGCTGAACGGCACACTGTGACAATGTGGATGACGATTTCTTAAACCTCTTTAAGCCGTAATGTCTATTCAGTACCACTGGTTCTGCTGGTTGTACCACCCTGGATGGGTGAGGGACATAAACACAAACATTCACACTTAGGAGCAATGCAGCATCATGTTTTTATGATGCAGAAGGAAACCAGAGAACCCAGAGAAAAACCCACAGCTGACGATCAAACTTGACACCGGGAAGCTTTGACATGCTAATACTTAACGCAGTACTATTGTCATTTATTTATTTATTTATATGTCATGGGCAGGCTGGAGCCAATCTCAGCCAACTCTGGGTGAAGGCATGGTACACCCTAAACAGCTCACTAGTCCAGTGCAGGGCAACATACACATCCATTCACACTCACACCCAGGGGCAATCTGGGACAATTACACGTTGGGAGACCTCCACACAGAACAGCTTTGCCGAGCCTGGGACTTAAACCCAGGACCTTCTTGCTGCGAAGGTTGAAGGGCTGAACACTATTTTCCTAAATTTAATGAATTCATACAGAACATGAAAAAGTTTTATTCAAAGCTTGCAATATTTCCTCGACCTTTTAATAATAATTACAAATTCAAAGACGCCTTGAATTCCAATTTTCTAGCCAGTAAATAAGGGCGTATCCCAGCTGGAAGATCTACAACCCTGTTCCTGGAGCTCTACCTCCATGAAGTCTTTCTCTCCAACCCTAATCATGCCCACCTGGCCATCTAATCACCAAATCAAGACCTCACCTAATGAATGATGGTGATTAGATCTGCCAGGTGGGCATCATTAAGGTTGGCACCCATAAATCTTCAGGAACAGGGTTGGGCCCCACTGATCCACACAGTTCCCTCATGCAGGGGTTGTAGCAGGTAATGTTGCTTCCAAACAGCTCCGGATTCCCGAGTCACTGTTGAGATCTGGGTATTGTCTGTAGTTTCACACTCTTTCTTCCCCCATGTCCATGTGGGAGTCCTCTGGGTTCTCTAGTTTTCTCTCATGTCCCAAAGACATCAGTAAATAGACAGACTACACTAAATTACCGCTCTACCGGTTCCCAGGAGAGACTCCAGCTCAACCGTGATCCTGAGAGCGGGTCAGTAGGAATACTCTTGGGGCGTATGGCGTATCAACAGAAATAATAGAATTTTCTCCCCACATGCCTGTGTTTAGAGACAAGGCTTGCATTCTTCTGGAAAATTACAGGGAGGGAAAAAAAATTCATACTGAAAGAGTACCTGGTTGAAGTTAGCTCTCTAGGCACCGCGGACTCCCAGCTAGCCGAGTGAGAAGCCGTGCACATCTCCGATAATCTGAGGATAAAGCAAAGACACACAAGATGAAATTCTGGCACTATAAACATGTTGGAAAGTATGATTTATATCCGATGCTGTTCACGTCTGGGCGTGTTGTATGGGTTCGGAGTCTTGCTAATGACGAAACGCTCCGGACTTTTTGGGGAAAGTTTTTGAAACTGTCCATGCTTAGAGAAACTGATTTACTACGTCCACTTTTCCAGGTAAAGCATGAGGTGGATATCAGTAAATATAATGTGTAATATACAGTGAATCAAAGGCTACACGACCCCAGTTAAAACGCCAGGGCTTTTTTGTGATGTAGAAAATGACAGTTCGGTAAATCATTTCAGAAAGACCTTCAAAACCTTCTTGTGTTGAAGGCATTCTTTAGTTAATTCTGTGGTATGCTTTGGGTGGTTGTAGTGCTGAAAGGTGAAATTCCTCTTCAGCTCTATTAGCAGAAGCCAGAAGGATCTGGGTTAAAAAATCGACTGGTATTTGGAACCGTTCAGAATTCCCTTCATCCTGAGCCCCAGTTCCAGCTGAAGAAAATCAACCTCAAAACCATGATGCTGCCACCACCATGCTTCACCATGTGTTATGGTGTTCTTCACCTTTGGAATTATTGCCAAAAACTTTAACCTTGGACTCATCAGACCCGAACACACTTTCCCGACATGCTCTTTGGAGAATTCACAAGATCGCTGTCACATGTAAAACAGAACCAGTACTTCCTGTAACTCCTTTAATGTTGTTGGCGCCCTCCTGGATCAGTTTTGGAGGGACGGCCATATTGTCCCCTCTGTTAATGACTGTCTTCACTGTGTTTGATGGTATATGTAACGCCTTGGAAATTTCGTGTACACTTCTCCTGACTGATGTATTTCGATAGTGAGATCCCTCCTAATGTTTTGGAAGCTCTTCGGATTTTTGCTGTCAGATGCAATAGAGTTCATGTCAGAAAAATCCCACTAGAGCACCTGAAGGTTCTTTGGGGCTCATCAGAATCACTTTAACTGACGGCAGGTGTGTCCCGACTAATATTTAACATGAGGTTGAATGTGATTGGTCAATTCTGAACACAGCCACACAACCAATTATAAGAGGGTGTGACCACTTATGCAACCACATTATTTAAGTTTATTTTGTCTAAAAGATTTCTGTTTTTTTTTTTTTACCCCAATTGTACAGATTATAGGTCACATTTAAGGTGGATTGATTGATTGATTGATTTATTTATTTATTTGCATCACAAAAACCTGGCATTTTAACAGAGGCATCCAGACTTCTTATATCCCATTTAAAAAAAAAGATGAATTCTTATGAAATGCACACAACTCCATAAACCAGCGTTTCCTCTTATATACACACACACACACACACACACACACACACCTGATTGCATCATCATGACCAGGACATGTCGGATGTCGGTGAATTTGTCTCCAGGTAAAATAAATCTATATACGGAGGTCATGTTGGTGTGCCGTGTGCAGTACTCACATGCAGGAATGGTGCAGTCTCTGGTGTTGTGATAGAGCCTGTAGACATGTTTCCTGCATTTCGGGCTGAAGTATAGAGGCCCTGAGGTTAAAAACATCACACACTGTCAGTCTCACACATTCTCCAAGTTGTCTTGTACTCTATTTAACATGCATCCGTTTTCATGGCATGTCCCTGAGTATCCGACATCCCCTCATCTCTGTGCTCACCTGTTAAGTTCTTTAAAAACTTCTCCTTCTTTCTGAGATCCCTGGGAAAGATTTCTGCATGGACACAGAAATATTAGGGTTAAAGGTTAAATCCATTCTGACCTGGAGGAGGGAGCATGCAGTGACCTCAAAGGGGTGAGCTTGCTCTACTTCCAGAATCCCCCAATTAAAAGATAAAAAAGCTCTATACAGCAGGTTCTGCAACTGATGATCTGCACACCCTGGTCAGCAAAAACCTCTTCTATTAAACATACAAGCAAAGAAAGAAAATACAGATACAGAAACTGACAGATGTGATTCCAGTTAAAAGCCTGGAGCAGATTGAACAAATCCCCAATCAAGTTGTTTCTGAGGAAATGTTTTAGACTCGTTTGCATTTCTGCAGGTTTTGTGGTCTCGATTCAGTTTCAGTTCAAGCTGGCAAAAAGCAATTAGTGTAAAAAACAATAAATCTTTAACCAGCATGTTTACTTATTTATTTATTTGTTTGTTTGATTGATTGATTGTTACTATTTGCGCATGCCTGACTTTTTTCCCCTGCTGACTTTTTTCTTTCTTCTTCTTTTTAAAAAATGAGAACCCGATTATTTAATAACAATAGTTATAATTAATAATTTCTTTAATTTGCCGAGCCGCTTTCTCCTAATAGGGTTGCGACGAGGCTGGAGCCGTTCTCAGCCGTCTCCTGGAGAAGGCCGTGTACACCCTGAACTTCTCACCAGTCCGTCGTAGGGCCAGCACGCATATAACCAATCACACGCACACCGAGGGGCAATATCAGGCTAATTTGAAACAGCCATTGGACTGTGGGAGGAAACTGTAGTGCCCGGAGGAAACCCACACAAGCACGATGGGAACATGCAGACTCCACGCAGAAACACCCTTGCAAAGCCTGGAACTCGAACCCAGGACCTTCTTGCTGTGAGGTGGACATGCCAAACACTACACCTCCTGATCGTTTTTTTTTCTGCATATAATTCAACAAATCGTTTAATTAATCTTAATAGTGGTTTAATACAGGTGTGAGAGGAAAGGAACACTGCATTCATTCGAAGTAACAGCTTTAGTGTGTGTGTGTGTGTGTGTGTGTGAGAGAGAGAGAGAGAGAGAGAGAGAGGGACTCACCCAGGATCCGATCCCCGCTCTTCGTCTGCTGTTGGTGATGTTTGTTCTCCTCGTCGGCGGTGCCCTGCGCGAGCTCTCCGCCTCCGTCCTCCGCGTTCCGCACCATCTTCAGGATCAGTCCGAACAGACTGTGGAAGCTCCGCGTGCTGTTCGAGTCCCTCCAAGCGCTCGCGCTCTCCGTCTCACCGCCACGCGCGCACACGCACAGCAGCAGCAGCCCCATGACGACGAGCACAAGTCGCAGCGCGCGCATCGTGAGTGTTCAAGGACTCAGACCGGTGCACCGATGAACACACACACACACTTCTGAGCTGGAGCAGAAAACATGCAGGTTCAGTGCAGGTTCCACCGGATACAAGAAATACGAGTTTCACGGGTGTTTTGGTTTCAATAAAAAGTCGCAGTTTGACTTAAAATGTGACTTAACTCAAATTTCTGACTCTAAAAAAAAGTCTTATTACAGATCAAACATCTCCACAAATTCTCATCTTAGAGTTTTAACTTATCTCCAACTTTTGACTTATTAAAAACAACAACACTAAAACAAAAACAAACAAAATAAAAAAATAAAACAATCGGACTCATCTCAGAGGATTGAATTAGAAGCTCATCTCAGAATTCTTATTTATGGGTTTGGGGCTTCCATGTGAGTGAGATGAGATAATAGTGAACAAATTATTCATTTTATGTAACTGCAAAATTAAATTTCAATAAAATTTCAAACATTTTATTTTATATTTAAAATGATGTGAGCAATATGAATTATAATGACACATTCTTCTGATAAACTTCATTTTTAATGAATGTCTAGCAATAAAGAAAGAGAGAGAGAGAAAAAGAAAGAAAGAAACACTTATTCGTGCTCGGCTGCATCATGAACACCTTTAATCTCAAAGCAAAGAAGAAGAAGAAGAAGAAAGAAAAAAGAAAGAAAAACGGAACCCCTGTGTATCTCACCAGTGTTGTGTTGTGGTTTAATCTCAGAGTCGAAGCAAATGAAGGAACTTTTCTCGGAGAGTTGAAGCGGTTTAAAAGCGGCCCGTCTGGGTTTGCTGGTCAGCGCGCGCGCCGGGGTCCGACTGCGCTGCGTCCATGCGCGCGGCGCGTTATTATAGGCGCGCGTGGGAATTGCGGGGTGGCCACTGTCCTCCGCACACACTCACTCGCGCGCACACGTGGGGAATTCATCAGAAACAAGTTGCCAGCGTCGCGTCTTTCCGTTCCCGTCCTGGAACGGGCTCCTTTCTCACGCTGTTATTCGAGACGCGGCGGTTACCGGGAAGTGCAGCCGAACTTCCTTCTGACTCAGAAGTAGAACAGGCGGTTTTCCAAAACGGTCATTAATCGGCTCCAAGTCCACTCTGATGTCTCCGTTTACAGATCGCCCGTGCCTGGAAGTAATGCGACCCGTACTGCTGATGTAATTAATTAATGATGTAATTAATGGTGAGGAGAGAGAGAGAGAGAGAGAGACTCTCCAACAGCCGGACGGAGAGACTGAGCCCGGATCACGTGGGAGTCCTGCACTTTATTCCCCCCTCAAAAGAAAAGAACAGCGTGGAGCTGTGAGTCCAAACCCACTAATCAAAAAAGGCCAACGGCGATAACAGCCACAAACCCCTGGGCAGTGATGCCATGAATTCCTGCCGGGTTTTGTTCAGGCTACCTGTGATGCCACAAGTCTGACCTTCACCAATCATTGTTCAGGTCCTTGCATGCCTTTGGGGAGGAGGTTGAAAAAACTGTCAGTTGTGTCAGGAGGAACTTTAAGGAGCATGGGGATGTCAAACCCAGACATCAAATCACTGTTCTTTAATAATGTCACACTCCAAGGTCCATTCATCATTCCTGACATTCATTCTCTGAAAGCCAGAAATTTTTCAGCCACAAAAAAATCCTGCCAGAATCAGACTGAATTCAGTCTACGGGAAATTGCGTGAGGGAACAACAGTGGCGCAGCGGTTAGCATGTCTGCCTCACACTAAGAAGGTCCTGGGTTCAAGTCCCGGGCTCAAGTGTTTCTGTGTGGGGTTTGCATGTTCTCCCCATGCTTGTGTGGGTTTCGTCTGGGTACTCTGGTTTCCTCCGACAGTCAAATGACATGCACATTATACTACTTAGCTGTCCCAAATTGCCCCTAGATGTTTAGGTGAGTGTGAATGGTTGTGTGTGTTGGCCCTTTGATGATCGATGCAATGCTCAGAGTCGGTGGAGATGGGCTCCAGCATCCTCGCTACCATAACTATAGGATTAAGCAGTTTGCCCTATGAGTGAGAGTGAGTGATAAATTATCACTGTAAGTGATGTTGTGACGTTTTCCTTCTGAGGAAAAAAAGTGTTTGTTTTTTTTAAGTCATAAGAAGGTCGCGAGTAATTTGCGATTCTCCCATCGTAAATCAGCTGCATTTTGTTTGCTTTCTGATCTCAAACCATTCTCTTTTTATTCACGTTATTAGCGCAAACAAAATGCAAATAAAATACGAATGATGACAAAATAGCCGGAATGTCGTGGATGCAAGCAGGTCTCAAACTTTCCGCGTGGACGTCTCCAAGTTGTCGCCTTTCCTTGCAAACGAAAAACGAATCATTTGTGAGCAAAACGACAACTTTGCGATCATCTTGCGACATGTGCGGAATGTTTGAGAAGAGTTTGAGGCTACTCCGCGTCAGAGCATCGTTTTACAACATTCGCGGAAATTGGACTCAACAGGTGACCGAAATGCAATTTATTGAATGTCACGATACAAATTTGAGAACGAAAAGCAACAGCTGCGAATTGCCAGTCGCATTTCTATCGAACCTCTAGTGTGTTCACTACCCTTAATAAGGTCCTGGGTTCGAGTCCCGGGCTCGGTGAGGGCACTTCTGTGTTGAGTTTGCATGTTCTCCTTATGCTTGTGTGGGTTTCCTCTGAGTACTAATGTTTCATCCAACAGTCCCAAGACATGCACATGAGGCTAATTGACTGTTCCAAATTGCCCCTAGGTGTGAGCGTGAGTGTGAATGGTTGTGTGCGATGGACTGGCGAGCTGTTCGGGGTGTACTTTTCCTTCGCCTGGAGTCGGCTGAGATAGGCTCCACCCTCCCCGCGACCCTACAAAATAAAAAATTAATTTAATCTGACATTGTACTTGTTACATATCACTGAAGATTGCTTTTTATTTTAAACACACCCATATTTACAGTGAATGCAGTGTAAATATCAACCCGCCCCTTTGCCGAAGTCTTATAAACCCTGTGTGTTTGCGTAGCCTGTGTTTCAAATATTATCCTAAAAAGGTCACGAGAAACACGGATCATGTGTTTAAATGTGTAAACTGTAAGTTGGATGATGAATGTTATTTTTTTTATATACTTGGCAGAAGTTTGTAATCTAATCTATCTGCACTTCCGTTCAATCAAAATAACAAGATTCTCAACTTCAGAATTTCCATCTCATGGTTTGTTCAGTGGTACGGCGGTTTTTGGGGATGTATGGCAAAATGACTTCCATCCACATGCTGATTGAAGCACACTCAAATATCTCACCTCATCGTCATCATCATCATCATCATCTTCTTCTTCTTCCGCTTGTTCCGGGGTCGGGTCGCGGGGGCAGCAGCCTAAGCAGTGAGGTCCAGACGTCCCTCTCCC
>JBCNYH010000003.1:34124622-34137122 GCA_039654325.1 Tandanus tandanus
CCCCCCCCCCCCCCCCCCCCCCCCCCCCCCCCCCCCCCCCCCCCCCCCCAAATACCTCGAGTCTCGCTGTACTGATGGCGAGATTGTGTCGAGAAGCACACATATCTGCAGAGAACGCGTGATGCCACATAGGTTAAGCGAAATAACTTCGTGTTTGTCAGGTGATTTTTATTTTTGTCTTTTCCCCCCCTTAGGACTAATTAGGAAACATCCTGTCGGTGTGGTGTGGTGTGGTGTGGTGTGGTGTGGTGTGTTTTGTTACTCGTTTAGCTTTTCCATTTTAGTATCTGCAGAATATTTTACAAAAAATGATACTGGAGGAAAAGTAATAAGGTGATTAGGGCTTACACTAGCTGTTCGTTAAGGTTCATTAAGAATGGGGATTTTTTTATTTTTTTTTAAATCTATACTCTTATGAACACTTTAAAACCATTAAAACGTTGTTCTCAAATGACATTTAATATTAACAGAGGTGCTAACATGTGCAGTTCTGGAGTAGCATTTCTCATTATGTGATAAAGGAGTGTTATGTTTAAAGAGTTCACCGCTGTTTGGGCAAAATGTGTGGGGAGAAAATTAGAAAAGAATAGCAGTATATTTTTGGTTGCACCGATATATGATCTAGCTTTGAGTTTACAATCCTCAGTCCTGTAAGCCAATAGAAAATGAGAAGGCGGAGCTTCAGTATCTTTTTGGTTGGTGTTTGAAAACCTGATTGAAGTTAGTATATACTACACAGGAATGCCGTAATCTGATTGGTCCACCATCTGGGGATTAAAAACATTATCCCGAGTGTCAAAATGACTCAAACTCGCTGTTTCACTGTCACTTGGAGTTGGTGACGGTATCATCACGTGTAAAAATGGAAAAATAAACCATAAAACTCTCATTTTAGTTTGCTTTTTTGTTTTCCCTGTAGTATATACTAAAACTTGTTAGCTACACAGCACTTAGATTTGCTCTGTGTGTGGCGTTCACCTGACCTGCCATCATAACGTAATGGTTAAAATACATAAATATAAAGTAAAATTCTTTTGATTTGGTTTGTTTTTTGTTTGTGTGTAGTATATACTAAAGCTGTTATTCACCACAGGCTCGGTGGATGTCGCTGAATTGAATAGTAAGCTGTTTAACAACCTCCGACCTGCTTTCAGTGCATAATTATCACACCAGTGCACACTTGGTAAATTAAATAAATAAACGAACAAACAAGCAATTAAATAAATATTTCAGTTTTTGTTCGAAGACATAAAGCTACACGTTTTACAGTAATGTTCTCCATTCGATCTCTACTAGGATCTCCTCGTTAGCGATGTTGGCACCTCCGTAATAAGAAACCTCAATACATTTTAAAAAAGTAAGGTAGATATTTTTGTGCCAAATGGCCTCAAGACCAAAAAAAAACTATCCTCTATCATACTAGGAAGCTTTTGGGGGAAAAAATGTTCCTTCGTTCTATTGTGTGTTGTGTAATATTATATATAGAGTATATAAACACACAGATGCTCTGCTGTGTCCTTGCTTAACACGGGAGGGTTTTCAGAAACGAATATTTCCATGGTTGGTTCTTTTCTGTCTGTGAAGTGGTCTGTAGTTTAGAAACAAGTGTTGGATTAAGTGGAAGAGGACCATGCACTGAAACATGCTGTAAGGACTTGAGTTGTGTTTAACTTGTGATCTTACCTCAGAACTCAAACATTAAAAAAAGAGAGATATATTAAAAAAAAACATATATAAAAAAAAACTGTGCTTGTGTTTGTGATGCACGCGTGTACATTAAGATTCCGTTAACTCTGTCGAGTAAGTTGGCGCTCCGAGGCCTTCTGAAAAGTAAAGATTTTTAGTCGGTAGGTGCTTCTAAACTTCAATTGATGTCCTTTCCCTTAACGAAGGGTGAAATCCAATCAACTACACTGTCATGGCTTTGTTCCGAGATTCAGTTTTAATATGCGAATGAATGAATGTTGTTTTGAAAAAAAAAAAAAAAAGAAGCTGCTTTCTCTCATTGGCAGCTTATTTAATGAAACGATTAATTAACGCCCTTAACGACGTATCGCCTGACTAGACTAGTCTTTATACGAGGCGTATGGGAATCCCTTTAACTCCATCTGATCATATGTGAAGAAAGCTATGCAGGAATCTTTTTTTTTTTTCCTCTCTCTCTCTTTTCAACATGACTTGTAAAAAAACAAAAACAAAAAAAAGCCAATCGCGAAGCTACAACGCTGATTTCGTATCCAACCTAAAACCGACCAAGCATCTCAGCTAGTCCATATTAGCGCTATATATGTGGCATGCTGCTATTACGTCTGAGTCTGTACAGAGTCTGTAAGCATCTTTTAAAACTTTTCCTCCACCGTGTGGTAAATCTGTGAGATTGTGCCTTTTGTTCTTAAGTACATACCACAGGGTACGGTCTTCCATTGATACCTTTTAGTGAGCCTTACGAATGATCAAATTGGTGTAAATTTCCGATCCGTCGATCAACGGCTAGTTTCTACATATTGTGTATTGTGTCGTGAACAATCAGGAGCCTCGAAAAAAAAAGTGAAAATAAAACCCTGTATCGCTTTGTGTGATAACAGAGGAGTGAATAATCTTTGTATATCAAATTTAACAATGTGTTTCCGTGCTAGCTAGTGATGTAATTCGAATTCAGAGTGGGGAAGGGCGGGAGGGGGCGGGGGTGGGGAGAACGCTGTTTAGTTTCCTGAAGTGTGGATTATTTAGTGATCTTATTAGACGTGTGCCGTGTTTCGTGTGGTTGTGCATTTTGAACTTGGGTGTAACCACGTTTCGTAGAACGTCAAGCATGAATCGTCTTCTATCCCGTGATAGCGTCTGTAGTACCCACCCCAAACCGAGTTAGATCATGTGCAATAATTTCGACGTGCACCATAGCATTCTTATTTGAGGAACGCGTCCTTGAAAATCAACCACTTTAATTTTTTTTTTTTCGTGTGTGTGTGTTCTTTTAATACCATCTGGCTTTGCCTTCATTAAAACAAACACAAAAAAAAAAAAACATGGCACTTTCATGTGGAATGTATAAAGACTTGCTGGAGACTGTGATGGACTGTAAGCAGACCATGTCAATACTACTAGCATTCAAAAAGAAAATGAGCTTTTTATGTTTTGGGGATTGATTCATGGGTGCGCTAGTGTCGATCTTCCATTTCTTTTCTTTCCCAAAGCGGTTTTCTCTTATGTTTGCGTTTGTGACTTGCAGGCTTGACTTGGGACTGTTCAGCCTCTTTGTGTGTGTGTGTGTGTGTGTGTGTGTGTGTGTGTGTGTGTGAGAGAGAGAGAGAAAGCTTTTCACGTCTTGTGGTGTTTTATTTTTTTTTTTTAACCAAAAAATGCCTAAGAGTTCGCTTTACTGATTTGGCCTGTTGTGGTACGATCGAGTCAATGGGTCTGAACAGAGGATTATACTAGTGAATTAAACGTTCCTCTTTGGTTCACATGTTCACGTGGGCTTGAGGAATTACTCCACCGTCTCAGCAAACTTTTTCAGAAGCACTTCAGCCTTTATGACGAAGTATCTTCTCTGGTTGTTCCAGTCCTGGGGGAAAATCTCCATCTTTTAAAAAAAAAAATAAATAAAAAATTTAAAGGTACAGTGTGTAAGATTTAGCTCTATCTAGCGGCATCTAGTGGTGAAGTTCCAGAATGCGCCCAACTGAAGCCTGTGTGGTTCTGGGCTACTGTGTAAACATGGTGGGGCAAGATGGCAGCCTACATAAGAGGGGACCCGCTCCTCATGGAGATATAAACAGCTTATTGTAAGGTTCCAAATCCTTAATGATTATAGATTACTGAAAATGTGTTTATTGATGTATTTAATTTCTGCTAATAGATCCTTCAAAATATCGCACACTGTACCTTTAAACCATGTAACATTCCATGTGATTAAAGCAATCTGCACCAGGAAATTTCACTTTAGCTTTCAGTAGTAAAGACGGAAAGACTTTAAAAGCAGGGCTGGGCGATATGGTGACATGGCATCACTACTGTAGTCATGATGTGCTTCTCTGTGTATCGTCAGCTGTTGGAGCTTTAGAGCTTCGTTGCTACTCACTGATTTCAAAACTATTTCATAATACTGCTCCACTGATGCGTTGGCACTTTTTAAAGCGAGACTGAATCTCATGACGCATGTCTTGAAGATGGCAAGGATGTTTCTTTTGCCATATCGCCCACTTGTGTTTTTTTTTTTCTTTTCTGACGAACATCTTCAGCGGTGGACAAATCCAGTTTATTAGTAAAAGAATCTAAAGCACCGCCTGCTCGCTTTGCCTGCGTTTACCGGAAACAACTTCGCCAAGGAGAGGTTGGCAGCATAGCGACATAAAGTCTGCTATCTTTGCTCGGACTTTTTCGTCACCTAAAAACAAAAGGTTCGTCTTCCATCGGTGCATTAAAAATCGTACCATCAGCAGCTACATCTCAGCCGGTGCGTGTGCGGTGCGACAGACGGTGCGTTTTTAGAGTGACTAGCTGACATTGTAGTTCCACCGCCGTGAAGCACGTTTTGTTTAAAAAGTACAACTAGTGAGCATTTAATTCTCTTAAAAAAAAAAAAAAAAAATTCTGATCAGCTCACGAAGACAAAAATACTGCAAGCTGCTATAAAGACAACACTTACTGGCATTTCCTGTGATTCCGAACTGCTGATTTGTCCACCTCTGATATTACATCCCAGAACTGACTCAGAAGTATTTTTTCAGTAGGGAAGTGTTCCGAACCGAACCACAGCGAGCACATTGCTTCGAGGAGGATTATTTATTTATATATGTATACGTGTGTGTAAATTTTTTTTCCCTGAAATTAGCCGAGTATTTTATGGCCAAGGACCAATCTGCGATTTCGTAGAGACGGCCATCTACGTAATTTTTGTCCTAAAACAAGCAATATTATCAAGGTGTGTTGATTTTTGCTGGGTCACTTTGGCTTGTGGTTTTTTTTTTGTTTTTTGTTTTTTTTCCCTCTTTCTTTCCTTCGGTTTTGTTTAGTTTCTGTGGCACCTTAGGTAAACACCCTCTCCTTGTGTTGGAAATGTTAGATTTCAGCACTGAGAGAGCCTTACTTCAGTCAGACTGAATGTGAATTTGCTGTGTACAGGATTTCAGGCCATTCTGAATGGACTGGCTGCGTTCTGCTCGGGTCTCGTACCTGAATCCGCTTTCACAAAGACCCGAGGTCTATGAGACGAGTTTTTTGTTGTTGTTGTTGTTCCCAAAAGATTGCTGTTACAAAAGAGACGCAAAAATACTATGCTCTGATCGTGTCAGGCAGCACCCTGTGTGTGTGTGTGTGTGTGTGTGTGTGAGAGAATATAGTATGGGGTCATATCAAACCTTGTATACCTCATCAGCATATCTGCAAATACTGTCGTCATGTGGTGATTTTTTTTTCTTTTTTCTTTTTTTTATGTAACGTTAGGAAAAGACGCCATCACCAGCATGTGCTCAAAGCCTGGGACCACAGCGGGGGAGGGGTAGGGCATGTACCATCACTCGAACCCCTGCGTCAGCCAAAACTCATCACACTCGCATCTACTGCCTTTTGCTTAAAGCGTGACCCCAAACCCAGAGTTGATTTCACTGTCCGTGTAACGTCCGCAGCGTTCTGAGGAGTAGTAGCATTATTCCTACCTCTGCGTCTCGCAGCTCGATGTATCGGTCACCCTGCCACGGTGACGAAAAAGGAAAAATATGTATATGGAACAGATGTGTGTGTAATTTATCGTCAACAAGCGGTAATATTTAATAATAATAATAATAATTTACATTAAAAATAAAACTAGTGCTTGATTGTGTGTCTGTCAGTGTAACATGAGAAAGTGTGTACACAGCAGAATACCACTGGAATGTGAAGCCAGACTGTATTAGAATTTATTTTATCCTCATGCTTTCCTCCCATAGTTCTGATGATGTCACGTGTTTCTGATGTTTGCTTGAAAACAGGGAAGCCTATCAGCCTATTACAGCTCGTATACTGTCTCTTATACCTGCTGTATCTTTTCTCTCTCTCTCTCTCTCTCTCTCTCTCTCTCTCTCTCTCTCTCTCTCTCTCTCTCTCTCTCTCTCTCTCTCTCCTCTCCATCGTATCGTTTTTAAATCCCTCGCGTCTTCAGTTCCCCTCTTTCCTTAATCACTCTAAATGTTCACTGTGAGCCCTCTGAATTCAAGTTTACAACTCTTCATGGAGTGTGCGTGAGATTCCGGGTGAGTTTCAGGCATTGTGCGGGTGGGTGCATGACTTTGGTACCTAAGCAACAATTCTAATTTTCTACTGGAGGTCAAGGGGTTTGAAAGAGGAAGGGGGGGACAGGACAGAGTTACTAACGGGGTACATCCAGTCCCCCGAGCCTTACACCGTTCCAAAATCAGATTAACCATTCAGCCTTTGGACCTCTGTAGCCACCCCGAGTTCATTATCGTAACCTAAAAGCACGAGTCGGTAAGGAAGAACCCCCAGTCATACCCCTAGCTGCCCACCCCCCACCCCCACCCCCCAAAAAAACCTCAAGCCATTCATTTCTTTGTGTGACGATGCAATCCTGAAAGCACTTTGCCTTGTTAATTCCTAGTAGGAGCTTGTAAATGGTTAATTGTTACTAACAGATGTGAACATCTGTACCATGTATTTAACTAAGAAGGAACATTTATCATTGTTTTGAATTTGGTATTATATGAACTCGGTCTCTCTGACTTTAAAATAAAGAAAAAATGAAAATCCTGTACATTTTTGCGTTTGCCAGTTTCATAATATGCTGCAGCCAGTAGGTCTTGTCATTCAGTATTGTGGCTTAGGATTGATTATGTTTCAAATAAAGTGCTATTGCTAAATAAAACACTGTGTCGTGGTTTCCTTCTGTGCACAGTTAAGAATTATGCTGCCAAGGTGAGGTGGATGTCACTGAATCGACTATTCAATCCGCCGACATCCACAGAGCCTGAAGCGAATAACTGTTTTAGTATATACTACACATGAACATAAGTAAACACAAACAAGATAGTTATAGGTGTGTTTTAATACATATATTAACCAGGTCAGAGTCAAGTGAGCTCTGTGAGCTCCAAGCAGACTATAAGCACTGTGTAATGTACTAACTGTGTAATAATAAATGTGTCTCTTTAAACTCCAGTTTTTAGTATATACTACATGGAAACAGGAGAAAATACTAAAATTACATTTTTATGGTTTATGTTTTTCAGTTTTAAAGCATGACTCTGATGATGCTATCTGCTCTAGGTGACTGTAACAAAACGCAAGTGTCCATTTCTTTGATTCAAGGATTATCCACTCAGGATAGTCTGTTACAGCCCAGATAACAAACCAATCAGATCGCCCCAGTCCCATGTGAGTGTACAGTATATACTAATGGCTGTTGTATAGAGGTGCCATTATCTCTATCATCTACAGTCGAATCAAAGTATTTATGATTTTTCGCCAGTTGCTTCAGTGATACTTGTGCTTTGATTATTTTTTATTTATTTGTTTATTTTTAAGCTGAAGCAGCAATCAGACCGCATGCAAAAAAAAAAATCTCCAAAGACGTATGTTTTTGGAATAAAGTGAAGTTTTTCTCTGCCTGCTAGGACTTAACATTGTTGGTATTTATAGATAAGCTAATTAGTTAAATTTAATAAATGTTTATTCATATCTCTTAAATCCATTCAGAAATCCTGTCAGGTTGGTTTATTTAGCAGTGAAGATGATTTGATAGGATTTTATTCTAATTTTTTTTTAATCAGTTTTATAAACTATTTACCCTGAGAGGACTTCTCAGATTTTATCTCATGTTGGCTGGGATAGAAGGAATAAATAAAGATTTATAAACTGTTCTCGATAAATATGACTTTGAGAAATTCTCTGTTTCTTCATGATAGTTTTCTTCCTGGTGTTGGCATTAAAGACCGTAATCACAGACCATTAATATAAAATGTAAAAATGAGAAACATTTATAATGACGGTCTCAGAAATCTTGTAAGATTAGCTCTTATTAGCTGTATACCTAGCATTATCAGAAAGGATAAACGTTCATATATCACCAGAGTGACTTACATTCATTGTTTATATACATAACCATTTATAAAACTTACATTAAAATTCTTTGGGAAGTCCTGTCAGGTTAGCTCATGCTAGTTTCCCATGTAGCATTAGCATTATAGTGAGATGATAATAGCATATAAATATGTTGCAAGTCCTAGCATATAAATATGATGCATGCTAGCTAGTTGGCTAGTATTAAAGATGACAAACGATGATAAATATGATTTTCAAAACCATTCAGAAATCCTGTCATGTTTTCATATTAGTTAGTTGACTAGCATTAGCCTCTCAATCCAGAAATCCTTTCACAGCCATCTAATTAGCTTTAGCTGTAAATTTATTAAACATTCGTAAAAATGACATTTCTTTTATAAATCCTGTCAGGTTAGCTAACATTATTGGTCTAACTAGCATTAGGACTAATCATGAAATATGTTGATAAATTACTTAAAATTCTCTGAGATTTCGTGTTAGCTGTTTGTCATGCTAGCTGTTTATTTAGCATTAGCTGTGTAGACATTAAATGTTTCAAAATGTGACTCTGAAATCCTCTCTGAAAATCCTGTCAGGATAGCTTGTGGACTAGCATTGATGGAAAATATAACAAACCTTTAAAAGAAAATTATTAGATAAAATCAGTACCTTCATAAATATTTAAAATCATGAAATTGTTAGTATCCAGTTAATGCAAGGATTCAGATTTCTTTACCAGGTGATCAATGAATAAATTACAAATTCATTTAAACATCAAATGCAGATTAAAAACCGTAATACAAGACTCTGAGATTCGGAGTCACAGCAAAACATTCCTCTGGGATATTAAAGGAATGATATATTGGAATTCGCTTTTATACAAAACTGCTTTTAGTCAAATCAGTGAGCAGATGATGTTGTTCTCTTCTTCCTGTACTGTTCCTTCAGCACGCAAGCCCATGTTTAAGAAGCCTTCAGATGTCCGCGTTAGCAGGGTTTGGTGCTGCTCGATGATTCCACGCGTGCTATTTCCCGTCTCTCATCCATCCCCCAAGTTAACACTCAGGTTTTCTTCGAAGAGAGCGATGCACAGCATGATGGCACCTCCAGCGAGCAGGCCGACGCTCTGCAGGAGGAAACGGCTGAAGGGATTCACTGAACCGCCGTCTCCATGCAGCATCTCAGGCGTCTGGAAGCATAGGAGGGCCAGAAAACGTTAGCAACAAGTAACTAGAGTAATTATGGAAGTATAGACCTGGGGAATGCTGGGAAATGTGGGTATTTTAAACTATTAACACACTTACTCACTCTATATCTGTTTAACAAAGACATGAAAGATAACAGCTTTGACTTTATTATAATAAATATGTCAATCGTTTATCGTTAAAATTGTTTGTTGGCGTGATAAACAAACAAGGGCGGCACGGTGGAGCAGTGGTTAGCACGTCCGCCTCACAGCGAGAAGGTTCTGGGTTCGATTCCCGGGCTCGGGGCATTTCTGTGTGGAGTTTGAATGTTCTCCCTGTGCTTGTGCGGGTTTCCTCTGGGTACTCCGGTTTCCTCCCACAGTCCAAAAATATGCACAGTGGGCAGATTGGCTGTTCCAAATCGCCCCTAGGTGTGAGAGTGAGTGTGAATGGTTGTGTGTGTGTTGCCCTGCGATGGTCTGGCGAGCTTTTCAGGGTGTACCCCGCCCTCGCCCAGAGTCGGCTGAGATCCCAACCTCCCCTCGACCCTAATCAGGATTAATATCTGGGCCAGCAGTTTTTTAACTGAATCCTAACATAAAAGAAACTAATCTTACACATGGCATGGAAATACAGTTTTTCCTGAAATTCCATCCTAAAATCTCTTCTAACACCTTTAATATAATATACTGCACCTTTAATAATACAGTGTGCAGAAAAGACGTGTGTTACCATGCCGATGAGCACCCATGCTACACTGCATTAATAGTTAGTTTGCTGTTTTGGAGTCTCGAGCACGGCTACGGTTCTCACCATGTCGGTCAGTGCGACGTAGAGAAATACTCCAGCGGTGAGACTGAGGATCCAGGGCGAGTGCTGTGCCCAGTGGTGCCCTAGTACAGTGCCAACCAACATTCCCATGTACCCCAGCAGGGCCGAGAGCAGGCTGAAGAGCGCCAGTCTGCGCACAGGCCAACCTGCAGCCAGCAACATGGCCAGATCACCTGAACACACACATGCTGAAATGGTTAGTTGTGATGATGATGATGATGATTGACTGTTATGCACATAATTCCCAGACTCAGCTGCTGACTGACTCATTGAAGTAAAAAAGTGTATACACAGAAGCCAACGTAACGTGTGTTAGTGAGGACTACGAGTCTCCAGAACAGCTACAGGTTCTTCATGTAACTTGAACTGGGGTGGAACTATGAACCCCCTCAGGTGGTTTTTTTTTTTTGTTTGGTTTTGTTTTGTTTTTTCAAACTAATGGAGGTTCATCACCACTGTTCACTTTGGTAAAATCATAACATTCTTTACATTGTTTTCATCCTCATCAAACCATTTAGTGAGCCCTTGAGTGATTTGCGTGGGGGTGGGATCATCCTGGAAGAGACCACACCCATCAGGAAAACAAAAAAATAAATAAATAACTTACTCATAAGACAATTAACACTTATGCACCTTAGACTCGGTGGGTGTCGCTGAAATATTCAATTCTGTGACATCCACTGAACCTGGGGTGCATAATTGTTTTTGTGTATACTGCACAGCAACATAAGCAAAAAGTACACTAACATTAGATTTTTTTTTATTGAATTTTATATATTTTAACCATGACAGACTCGGCCAGAGACTCTGTGTGCTCGGAGATGACTACATGCCAGGCTAAAAGTAAACCCTACCCGGCTGGCTCTTGTGTTATTCCAAAATGTGGAACAAAACTATTTGATGATAAGAACACATATATTTCTTTTTTCCTCCACCAAACACATCTTTATCGTCCTGCTCTGAGGAAAAGGCCTCCAGTCCTAAGAATCCATCATAAGCAGAGGTGCGGCAGAGGTGCGGCTAATTTTCAGTGAAGCTTCAGTATAAAGGGACGAGTTAAACCAAACCATTACGGTAAAATAAATGAATGCCCCTATGACCCCCTACATAGCACGGCCAATTGGTCAATTTCCCTTTAATTTCTCATCCATCAGTATATTTATATTCAAATATATCAGGAAGAAGTCTAAGGATTATTCATAATTAGAACAAATAAGTTTATTTTTTTGATAGGATAAATTCAAACATATATCCAAGCCTGAGTTTTAGCAGACTGCCGGAGAGAGAGTGATACCCAGCTCGTGAGGAAGCTCATGACAGAAGACAGCGAGAGTGGTACTGAATCCTCCGGTCAAGCTCTGAGAAAACGCCACACCTACAGGAGATACAGACAAAAATTTGTGGTTTCTTTATAGCATAATTAGAGCGACACTCACAGGTACCTCCACCAGACACAAATGGATTATGATGACAAGTGAATTGATGAACCTGAAAAATCTGGCTAAGACTGCAGGTTTTTAAATGCGGGACGTATTATGGTACAGCGTCTGGTGTCCGACCTTTAACTTTAACCAAAAACTTCACCATTTGCCACCACTTTTTACAGCCTTGATAGATTTTCATGAAACAGTGAACAATGACTCCCTGAGTGATCCTTCACATGACATGGTGAGTTTTTGTTCAGAAGGTCAAAGGTCAAAATATGATAAAAAAGCCTTTAACCTTTGCTGTGCTTGTATTTTAACTGTGACGGGCGTATTATGCACTGCTGGTGCTCTTGTTATAACTTGGCATAGTTATAATGAAATGTCTCCCCCTAGTGGGCATCTGATGAATATTTTGCCCCATGTTCTATAGTAGGGAATTTTTGTGATTTGAGGATTATTTTAAACATGATCCCATGAGTTTTATTGCACAAAAACAAAGAAACACAAGTGAAAACATAACATTCTGGCAGAGGAAATAAACTACCTTTTTTTTGTCTTATAGATACGAGAGAAAAACAAAATAAAACAGATTAGAATAGTCAGCAACAGACTATAGCTGCTATAATGTAGGTGCTAACAGGAACTTGTTGCTGTTCTGCAATCTTAACACAACTATAAATGGTTAAAGATTATGAGGTGTCATTCCATCGTCCTTAAAATAAGCAAACTGCTTCGTAACCGTGTCCCCCACTGCGACCTAGTGAGTGATACACACCGATTGCTAGTCCGTCCGTCAGGTTATGAATTCCATCTCCCACGATGACCATCCAGGCGATGGTGCTGATGCTGGAGGAGCTTCGGCCTGGCGGTGCATGAGAATGACCATGACCCGACTCAGGCAACACAGAGTGCTCAGGACTAGAGGAGGAAGCTGGAGAAAAGAAAAAGAACCCAAGCTTCATGACTTTACTGATGGTCTTTAAAGTGTGATGATGTGATGATGCATCACAGAGATCTCTGT